>VZSE01013367.1:988891-1066178 GCA_013398275.1 Promerops cafer | reverse complement strand
ACCTGGACTTGACAAGTGGAGCTATAAGCAAGGGGAATGCAGCTGCCCCACAGAGCTACTGGTCACCACTCAACAAAAGAGGGTCACTGTGGCCTGTTCAGTCAGACACTCATAGAGATGACAAAAGATCTGTCTCTTCAGCAGTCAGGTAAGTTAAAATTGCTGCTCTAGCTTTTTGAAGAAGAATGCAATGCACTCAGGAGCTCATTTGTAATTTGTGTTTGGCATCTTGCTCAGATGCAGGAGTGTGGCCAAAGAAGGGCAGCAGAGCTGGTGAAGGGTGTGGAGCACAAGTCTTATGTGAAGCAGCTAAGGGAGTTGAGGTTGTTTATCCTGGAGAAAAGGAGTTTTGGGGAGTGGGGGACACAGTATTGCTCTGTACAACTCCTTCCAAGGTGTGTATTGGTCTCTTCTCCCAAATAACAAATGATAGGACAAGAGGAAATGACCTCAGGTTCCATCAGGGGAAGTTTAGATTAGATATCAGGAAAAATTTTTTCACCAAAAGGGTTGTCAAGTATTGTAACCTAGGGCAGTGGTGGAGTCATCTGAGGGTTTTTAAAATGTGTAGATGAGATACTTAATGACATTTTTTAATGGTGGACTTGGTAGTGTTAACAGCTGGACTTGAGGATCCTAAAAGGAGGATCTTTTCCAGCATAAACAATTCTATGATTCTAAGGGCTTAGTAATGGTTTCTCTCATGTCTAGAAACTAGCCCTATGAAAATAGCTATGTTCACAGAGCTGTCAGGTTCGTGGTGAAATAAGGGCATCGATGAACATGGTGGATGAGAGGGAAATGTCTGTTTTTCCTTGATCATTTCCCATCCCTGCATCTCTAAGTTTAGGTTTGTTGGCATTGAGACATATATGCAGAACGCAAACTTATGCTGAAGAAATCTCCACTAGGTCCTCATCTTCATGCTTTTTCCTTCAATATCAAGTTTAGATTGCTCAGAGATAGAGCAGTGTTTATCAGCGTTTCTTTTCCAGATGTCTTCTTTATACTCTATATTAATTTTGGGCATTGGAAATTATATTTACGGCTTATACACTCTTGGGAATCAGGGCAGAGGACTGATTCTGCAGTAAAACCATTCTTCCTGTGATTCAAAGAGCAGCAAGATTACTTGCAGGAGTCTGAATCTTGGAAGCTAGGAACAATGCAAACTTGCTGCAGTAACCAGGCTGGAATACAAGCCCAAGACTGCTGGAGGTTTGAGTTCTTCCTTTGCCACTCCAGTAAATAATATTGATTCCTTTGCCTAAGTGTTTATTTTTGTCTTTTAAAACAGAATAATAAAGCAGAGCTTCTCCAAGACATGAGTTTAGGTCTGGAAAGCACTGTGTGCATGAAAATACTGATTTTTATCTCTGGTGCCTGAATGCTACCAGAAAATGGAAGGAAGTGAGAGAGGGAGAAACACAGTGGAGAAGGCATGTGATCTGAGTGGTGATCCTTTCCCAAATGGGTCCTTCAATAGAAAGATTGTAATGGGATTTGGAAAGCTCAAGTAAAATTGTTCTTATTTCATCAGTCACTACTTTTCATCCTGCCTAAAGAAGAGGAATGTGAGAAATGAATTCCTGGCCTGTTTCTGTTCCAGCACAATGTTTGCCTCAGGGGTTTAAAGTTATTGAGAGAAGTGGGGGTGATTCTGCTCTTGGACCCCATCCAGGCAAGCTATTACCTAGTCCAAATAAAGAACCTATCCAACAGGTGTAAATTGCCTTCCCCTCCTACATAGCTTGGGAGAGCAGCAGCATGCAGGCTGTCCTAGAGCTCCACCACTAATGCCCAGAACTCCACTTGGAATGACTTCCAGGGCAGTGCCTCATCTAGCATAGTGTGCATAGTTTAATGCCTTTAGTTAAAGTTTGTGTTTTATTTTGTACAGCAATCTGAAAATACTTCAGAATTTTCCAGTCATAACTGATAGAAGATTCCATCTTCAAACCTTTTACTAGTCATTTAGTCTTTCATTACTTCAGTTGCTCTGTTTTTATCCTCAGAACAAGAGTCAGAAAGATGCCTTAAGACTCCCTATTGAATTATTTTATCTTCATGGCTGCTTTTATTGAATGACCAAAATACTGGGAGTTAAGAGTTTTGTGTAAATCTGGAAATGAAAAAAAAAATTCTTGAGGCAGTGCTGGATTACTTCGTCTGTGAACCTGTGTTTAATGAGAGAATTCCAAAAGGAATATCAAGGTCATAGTATATGGGGATGGCTATCTTGTATTGTAAATGCCTTTTTTGCTACTTGATTTGTTACATTGGAGCAGGAGATTCACAGAGGGTCATCTGATGGGTGTCAGCCTGTGCTCAGTGCTGGATGACTGAAGAAAAGCTTCCTGTTTTGTTCCATTGAGATTCTCCTCTATCAGTTCCAGAATTCAGCAAGGATGGAAATGTTCTGTGAATGGCTCTCTTATCTGGCTTGCAGTTAGCTCCAGGTCAAACATCCGTCTCTGAAGTGCAGTCCTCACAGTTTTTGCATGGCTCTGTGGTAAATTTAAGCCATTTTAGTGCTGCTGAAGTTCGTTAGAAAATTTTGATGCTTGCAAAGCTGTAGGATTCAGGCTATTCTTTTAGATAAATAATCTTCCCCTTTAATTCCCACTCTCACAGTACTGACTTATCTAAGTGTATCTCAAATGAAGTTATCCTTTCTTTTGTTGATTCCTTCTATTTGTGTGAGATAAGGTGCCAAATTAGTAGTCTGCTTACCAAAAAGCAAAGGAGGTCTTGGGTTTGTAATACAGAGACAGAGGACCATTCTAGATATGTTGAAATGTTATTTTATAAATATGCCTCGCTGTGCATTTTGAGGGGTTTTTTTTGCCACTTTCTATAAGCATTGGCACTATTTCCACTCAAATGATGGCCTAGCCTGTTGCTGCACCTCAGACAAAGAAGCCTGCAGGGCTGCACAAGAGGTGAAGTGTTCCAAGTTGTATGTGGCCTTACTTCTGATTACTGTGACATGACTGTCGATCTCTGCCACATTTACTGCAGACCTGCCTTTGTTGCCCTCTGTATATTGATGACGTTATGCCAAATCTGTTCTCTCCTTCTTTAATCCTAGTCCTGTCTCAGTGCCATATCTCAGTTCTGTCTCAGCTTCTCAGTCCATTGGGCAGGATTGTCACTCCTTCACATTGTGCTGTAAAGGCATTAAATGTGATTTCATGTTTTGTAGCAGATTTATTAAAGATTACCATATATAATTTTTATCACAATTTTAGTAATGTAATCCAAGGACCAC
Organism: Promerops cafer; assembly: GCA_013398275.1. NCBI lineage: Eukaryota > Metazoa > Chordata > Aves > Passeriformes > Nectariniidae > Promerops > Promerops cafer. Next base: position 1,062,907 of record VZSE01013367.1, on the reverse strand, counting down.
AACCATGAAAGTGATTCCTCATTGCAGTGAAACTATGAGTCAACTGAAGCCAAGACCATACTAGAGATGCTCTTGAAAAAGCATTCTCCTGATAGCATTCTTGGTTTCATAATAAAGGTAAAAAATCAGGCATTTAACAGAATGAAACTTGTTGATTCAGAACATAAACTAGCTTTGAAGTACCTGTTAGCAAATAGCTGTGTAATCCCTAGTTGTGAGGACAGTAGATGGAGGTTAGTAGAGGTTTCTGGCACTGGAATTTGCAGCTGCTATGCCACTTGTTTTTTGAGAAAAACAGTGGATTTCATCTTCAAGAGTTACTTGGGCTCCGCAGGTCACTAAATCTCTAAGACCTGGTCCAAACCTAGCAAGAAAGATTTCTTCCTAGCTGGTACAGATTTGTGTTTTCAGTGGGCACCTTGGATTCAGCAGTAGCCATCCTTGCTCATGTTCACCTTGTAGAATTCATAGGGGTGGTAAATTGGCAAGAATTCAGCAGTGAAATGGTCAGTGTGTTCTCAGATCTGTTTCACTAGCTTCCTGCTCCTTCATAACATCTATCTCAGATCTGAAGACTGACCTTGCACTTGTAAACTGCTCAGCATATTTTTTCCCTTCAATTTTCTGACAGACTTACCTAATTTGGTTAGGGCAGGCAGACAAGCTTCCTTGTCATCAGTCAGAGGGTAGAATGACAGTCGAATTTATATTAGAGAGCCTGTGAAGGGTTTCTGCAGTCAGAGAAAAAGGATTCTCCTCTTTCACTTGCTTGACATGTCTGAAATACTTCTTAGCTCATAATTTCTGCCAATGTGCTCAGGTTCATCAAGTAATTATGTTTTGCTGGTAGACTAGTCTAATCTGGTTTAAATTTGTATAAACACATGCTTTTTCAATTTTCTGATCTGAGGGGGTTTTAAGTTTAATTTACTCTGGTATCACTCTCAGTGATAGTAATGGCAACAGCTTTCAGGGCCTCACATGCTGTGTGTACATACCTGCTATATGTCCAGGTTCCCAAACAATCTGTGCTTTGGGAATTTTCCTTTTATTTTTCCTTTCCTAGAAGTATCAAATAGGGTGGAAAACCACAAGATGCTGTCTAGACATTTATCATCTCAGATGCTTCTGGGTCACGTTGCATATATTTACTGCTCATGTACAAATCAGCAATGTAGGCGCGGGAAATCTTCCTGTGCCTGCTCTAATAGAAAGTATATACTAATTTATATCCCAAAAATTCTACAGCAAAATGATTGTGTGCTGTGCTCACTTGCACACCCCAGCTCACAAATTGCTGTGCTGCATCCCCTGACAGGCTCCCAAATCAGGACCTTCCTTTTAATTGCTGGCCTTCCTTAGCCTTGGCTGAGTGTAGTAGTGGATACTTTATATCCTGATTCCCCACCTAGCACCTACTACTGCTTCATGCTAATTTCTTTTACTGCTCGAGGTATGTGTACTATGTGTTGTAGGTTTCAGATGCTCTGATCACACCAAGTATGTATCGTTTGGACTCGTGAGGAAGAATCCCAGATCTTTTTTGAGAGTTTACTCTGAGCTGGTGTATTTGGCTTCTGTAGTTTCACTGAATCTTTGAGTTTTGCCAGAAAGACCCTAGACAGCAATCACCAGCTAAATGGTTCACTGGTCTCAATCCTTTGTGTCAAAGGGGCAATTGGCTGTGTTTGACATGAAGGTGAAAATGGTTTTGTTGTTTCCTCAGTTTTTATTTTAAATTTTGGAGCTGTGGAATGTGAAATAAGAAATCGTACTTGGACCCTGACTATACAGGCTCTGAAGAGCACTGAGAAGAGGGAGACTGAAATAGACAAAAGATGTGCAGGATGATTCTTAAAAGGATAGAAGGGGGAGCACTTGATGGGACAGTCTTGCTTTTTTGCAAGATTCTTGAGCCTAGACTAGGGTGGGCTTGGCATGGCAGAAGCAGCGTGGGTGTTGCAGTTTGGGCTGTGGTAGAGAGTTAACTATGTATGGGCTTGCAGCTGGAAGTAAGGGCAAGAGAATTCCCTGGGATGTTGGCAGATAATGCCAAGTTTTTATAAGAATAAATCTCTTCTCTGTTACATATGTGTTGCCTTGTAGTTCTGACTTTATTCTCTTCCAAATAATTTTTTCAAGCTCCCTGCAGTTTCTTGCAAAGTGGAGGCTACCTGACTGCTCTCCAGTGCTGCGTTTGCCAAGTGTTCAGAGCCTATTTGTTTGCACAGCATCTAGGTGGAAGGTAATTTGGAGGCTCTGCTACACTGATGCCTCTGGAGGAAATGAAAGGAAAAAGCAGCAAGCACTGAGGGTTACACAGTAGGCTCTCAGTTCGGTTTGAGCAAACTGCAGTGACCTTAACACCTCCCTGGCTAAGCACTATAGAAGTGCCAGAGCAGCAGCAGCCCAGCGGCAGAGTCCAGCCCTCTGCTAGCATAACCACATGTCTGTTCCTTGTTCCCCACAGTGCTTGTTCTCTTTTCTCTTTACCTTAATGCCTGAATTAATTCCATTTCTTTATTTGAGGCAAAAAAGTAATTGAGGGTGGGTTCAGTGATTTTTCTGTGACTTCTGTCTGCATCGCCTCAGCAGCTCTGTCATTCTGATTCTACCTGCGGCCCTCGAGGGGCAGCATGTCTGGGAGCCCTGAATTTGGGGTTTATTACTTCCTGCTCAGAGGAGGTTTGAGGAGGGCAGGTGAAAAATAGAACTACTACCTGGATAGGTGTACATTTTTTGCAAGTCATCCTGTTTCCAGTTTGTGCAAGTTGTTCTTCTCGCTGTGCATCCATGCATATTTGTGCCTGTAACTCCTGCCTCAACAGCCTCTTACCTTTCGTTGGTTTTTTTTCTCCACGCATGTCTCCCAGGGTCACTTACCAAGTTGTCACTTGGTAAGTGGAAGTGAATTGGCTGACTTAAATTTCAGAAATACATGGCTCACCTTGTATTTTTTTTTTTCTCTATATTGGTCACACCAAGGAAACTTGAGTTGTCAGGGCCAATTGCTCTCCATCCTGCTTGGAAATCGCTCTGGGCCTCAGCACCATGGATTGGCACAGTCCTCAAGGATCCCTGCTTCCCACAGCTAGGCCTTGGCTCTGTCTGTCTGGAGCCTGCAGGAGAGGAAAGGCGGAAAGCTCGTGACTTGCCCAGACAGTCTGAGGCCTGGCCCTGCAGCCCCAGCTCCCCAGACGCTGTTGAGTCGGACTTGGCTGGCAGCCGCCGCACTGTTTCTTTTCCGAGGTAATAAGTGAGATTAATCACAGGACCCTTTCCAGAGGCAAAGGAGGTTTGTGCTGCGTGCAGGGAGACCGTAGGAGCCAGTGCTGGGGCTGTGAGCTGGAGGCGAAAACTGGGGCCTCACAGCAGGGCAGAGCACCAGTGCAGTTGTGCAAGTGTGGCCTCTCTACTCAGCTGCTTCTGGGAAGCATTGCTGGAGCTGCAGCCCGGTGCCTCCCCTGGATGGGCCCTGGCTGAGCACAGGGGACACAGTGACTGCATTACCTTTGTCTGCTGGCCTTGGACAATTATATTTTCTGCAAATAACTCTCAAAATTTGAGGGGCACCAGGCTTCTTTTTGACTGCATGACTTCCAGAAGAGATAAGATCTTTCCTATTGTTCCCTACAGCATACTATGGAGAGCAAGCAGCCCATGTTGATAGGTGGAAGGCAGTGACAGGGGTCTCCGACCTTCTCCCAAACCAATAGTACATAATAATTTTGGGGTTTCCTCTTTTCAGCTGCCCCTACAAACTGACCTTACCCTAATATAAACACAGGCTTTGCTATTCTGGACTGGGCTGCTAAGCTCTTCAACTCTCCGTTGCTTCAGAGCAACTATCTCCACTGTCACCAGTACAGAAAATGTTCTGATGGGCAGCAGGGAAATTCCCTTTCTGAGGGGAGATAGATTTTGCTGTCTAACTGCTAACAGCTGGCATGTAGTTCTTGCCATACTTTGTTCTGCGTAGTCTAGTGTGGATATTGTCATTAATCATATATTTTACCTTCTGCAAAAAATGTAGTCCCATTGAGTTGTAGCAGAGTTGCACAGGTGGTGCATATTATGCAAAAGTTTCATTTTTTAATTTTTTCCCAAATTTTGCCAAAAGTCTCTGTACCTGTAACAAGGTCACATGAAGGCAAACAGAAATGCTTGATTTATTTTCTGCACTATTTGTTCTGTCTTTTTATCATCTCCCTTTTTCTTTGTCTCCTAAACCAAACAGTTCTATTCTTTTCAAATTCTAAATGGAAATCTTCCTGCTCCTCTAATAATTGTCTGGCTATCTTTATAGAGATGACAAGAAATGAAAACAGTACATCAAGAAGGGGTAAAACATTAGTTTCATGTAAATAACACTAGTGTATCTTTAATTTCCATCTCAACTTACGTATAGCAATATCTTCTTGGCTTCTGACCATGCTAAACACTGGGGTTTTATTATTATGCAGTGTTTTTCTTTGATTATTACAGTAAATGTTGAACTGAGCAACAGGTATAAGTAGTTCATTTCTTTCAGGGATTTTTTTTTTTTTTTTTTTTTGTTTCCCCATTCCTTGCTAGGCAACTTTTCTTTTCCTGCACCGGTGGGTTTTGTTGGCTGTGATGGAAGTTGCTTGATCTTTTCTGTTCTATTAAACACCTCATTCAGTATGGAACAAGTTGAAATCTTTTAGTGTCTTGCTCTACTTGACTGAAAATGTTCCCCCAGTTATCCATGATCTCTGAGGTCTTTTAAATACACTGTATCAGTTCTAGATATTTCATGTTGCAAAGTGACCAGCACATCTTCCTTTCCTCTGCATTTATTTAAACTTCCCATTCACCATTAAAATAGTTGTTTTCAGGAGTGGTTTTCAGAGGGTTAATGTGCCTGTAGTTCTCATGGGAGAGATCTGCTCTGCTCCTTACATTCTTGTAGGAATGAGGGGACCCCATATTCTGGTGCTCTGTAGGAGTGGCTCTGGCTACAGCAGCCTTCCTCTCTAAAGGAGTTCTGAAAGGGTTACAAGGGAGCCTTGGCTGTTTCTTTGAGCTATTTGGAAAGGACGGGCCTCAGACAGCTTGGCAGGAACCTGAAGCCCTGTTTTTTCCAGCCCAGCCCTTCCTTCTGCACAGAGCTGTCAGGGAATCCCACGAATGTCTGGTTTTTCCCCTTTCCTAATTCTTTTAACAATATTTTTATCCATCTGTGACTCTTCCTCACACAAGAATCTCAAATTTTATCCATTGATTTGCCTTGCACGTAGTGAAGTATAAATGAAAGCTGTGCTACCATGCCATAGCTGTTGGAATTGGTTCACAGTTGTGCAGCTGAGAAGGGCATTGGGAAGTTTCCCAGAAGAATGTCCTTTCTGGCACTAGTCTTAGGGCAGGTCCATCTGGCATAAGAACAGAGGGATTGAATGGGCCCATCTTTGTGCTGTTCCTGTGTGTTAGTGAGGCGCTCTGAAATCGTGGGGCTGCATGTTTTGTATCCTCTCTATCAGACATACAGAATGCTGCTTTGTAGAAATGGAAATCCCCTTTGTAAGCCAGGCTTGTGAAAGACAAGGTAGGGTTAGAGACTTTTCCTTCATTTGGCTCATGCTCTCCAGGACTGTTCTGAAGTTGAACTCATTGTGAATATTTTGGAGATTTCCAAGTCTGCCCTGTTCCTTTTCACTTCAAGTAAATGGAGGTGTAGTGGGTAGAGAGAAGGGAAGTTTGGTTACTTGTGAGAGTAAAGGTCTTGAGCATCTGTGTTGGAGACATTGGTGCTGCACAGCTGAGGAAGACAAATTGAATTAGGATTATATTGCTATCTCAGTAAGCCTGTCCAATGCTGGGAGTAGGGTGTGATCTGAGTTCCATGTAGAAAGACTTCCAGAAGGCAGCCCTCCTGTAGGGCAGTCCCTGGACAACCCTATGAAATCAGCAGCCAAAGGGCCTGGAATCAAGCTCAGTTGAGTTAAGGGTTTCAGTGACCGAGTACAGATGCCAGAGCAGGAGGTAGCAGAAGAGGCCAAAGGGTTTTCTTTCCTACTAGGCTTTGTTTCTGAGCTATCTTCCATTGTACAGTGAACTTTCCACCAGCAATGCACATTCATATTTTCCATCCAGACCAAGGTCATGCTTTAGCTTGGCTTCCTCAGGATGAACAATCTTCTTTTTGGTGTTTTGTGCTGTGATATAAATGGGAAATCCCTGCAAAAGCACGAAGAAACCCCTTTCCTGTCCCTGAAAGTGTTAGTTGGCCTTTCCTGTGAAGATTCTGCTTTCGCCTAATTTCCCCTGGCTTTCTGACTGGTAAAGTTTTGTAGCTGACACCAGTGTTTGTGAATTGCATGCTGTTGGCTCTATGTCAGTCTGTTATTCTCTAGGGTTTCTCTGGGCTGCAGGTATCAAGCTGCAGCTGTTTGTGAACCATGCAGGAATCCAGTATTTAACAAGAATGCCTTTTAAAAAAGGGGAAGGGAAAAATGCAAAAAAGTCAGGATTATTTCAGTTCCCCTATGTATGTGGTGACAGCTTTGCTTGGTGATCCTGTTCAGTAGGTCCTAGGGGTAGGTATGTTGTATTATCTGAAGAGGATGCAGCAACCAGAACTCCACTGTGGAGCACCAACTTTTTGTTTAGGGAGTAGTGTGGCTTATAATAATGAGTAACATTTTTGGTTACTAGTACTTTAGTGTCTACCCAACAGTGGATACTATCAACCATTGAGTAGTTTGACCAAAATGCTCTGGGTAAGAGAACTTCCGTTGATAATGAGCAAGAAAGCTCACTCAAAAAAGTGTGTTACTGGATTGTCCAGAACCAGTGCCAATTACAAGAATTTTTAAATGTGCTGTTAAGGCTGGACTGTGCAGTGTCAGGATGGAAATGTCAAGAATCCTTTATTACAAGCAGTTATTTCTAGGATTGCATTCTGTAACAATAGTTGAAAGATATGCTCTTAAAAAAAAAAAGGCAGGGGAGGGTGGGCAAAAAAAGCTAGGTAGTGCTAAAAGATATCAGTTTCCAGACACTTTCTATTGCACACATGGCATTTTTATAAATATTTCTCATCCAAGAACTGTTCACAGCAAACCAGGTGGGGAGATGCCAGGCCAGCCTGGCTGATACAAATCTATTTAAAACTGGCACTGAGACAACAACCTTTAGTAAAAGGAATTTAAAACTATAAGAGAGCTCTGCTGGATGGTTGGGCATATGAAAAGTCTCCCCAGGGAAGTGGGGAGCCTGCCAGAGTGTTTGAACAATACTCTTGGGGTGTCCCGTGCACAGCCAAGAGCTGGATGTCAATGATCCTTGTGGGTCCCTTCCAGCTCAGGACATTGTATGATTCTGTGTTGCTTGGCTTGTTTGCTTGAATTTCAGATTGCATCTGGCTCAGTACTTGTCTTCCACTCCCCTTTCTATCTTTCTGCTCTCTGGCACATGGGACTTAACTGAAAAGTTAGTCAAAGAAGATCTGGCAGTGCTGCACATGGTATTGGCAGCTGTCTGTCAGGGATACTTTGCCTAGGCAAGACTCGTCCTTTAAGGCAAAAGGACTGTGACTTTCTTGGTCCAAACCTTTTGTTTGCATAAAGATTTCTTTATTTGCTTGCTGCTGGAAAAAAACCCAGAATCTTCTCTGTGAAGAATGTAGCCAAGTTGGGCCATGAATGTCTTCACTGCTGAAAATTTGAGTTTTATCAAAGTTCATCTGAGAAAATTTTCATGTTTGGTAGACTATATAAAAAGGAGGAGGAAATCTCAAGTCTGGACCATGTGTTTCTTTTTTGATATTGGGATAAAGATGCTGGTGGGTAAAGAGATATCAGCTTGTCTTCATTTAGCATTTTGGCTGAGGATGCAGAGACTTTTGTTTCTTGGTACTGGTACTTAGTTCAGAAAAACATTTCACAGTCAAATTCTGAATTTCAAATGAGAAATTTTTGTTACTTATTAAAGACAATGTACTCCATAGTGGAGTGACTTACACATCCCATTGCAGTTTTCTGAAACTTCTCAAGCTGTGGTGTTAGAAACAGTGTGAAATAACTTGTTAGAAAGAATGTTCTGTTCAATAAATTTCTGATCTTGGCTCCACTAGACACTTGGGTGTGATTCTTTGACAGTCTCATGATGCTAAAGATTCTGGCTTCTCTGTAAATATCTTTGGTTGGATCATAATTTGAACAACAATTAAAGGCTTTTTGATTCAGGCAGTCAACATGACAAAGAGAACACCATCTCATCTTTTGTGAAGAAATCAGTAAATCAAACAGTGTATGTGAAAAATTTAAGTGCAGGCACAAAAACTCAGCCCCAAAAGTGATTCTTCATCGACTTTTCTGTTCTTAAGATTCAGTGCTTTGATGAACATATCCATTTCCAAGAAGGAACTGCATATAATATCTCCAGGAGAGTGAGATTTAGGTTTCTACTATCAGTGATCTCCCTAGCCTTCTGTTTTCAAAATTCCTTACCAGAAAATCAAGGAAGTTTAGACTTATCCCTTCGGAACAATTCCAACAAAGGCTGCCAGTTAAGATTTTTTGGAACAGCTGTCATTCATAGAGTTTGGTATTGCATACTGACAATTTGCTTATCTTTCTTCAAAGCTGAAAAACCTCAAGGAGGAGCTGTGTTTTAATGTGGGATTAGTTTTGCTAAAAATCAGTGGGAATAATAGCTTCTCTCTTATCAAAGTTCACAAATACTTTAATTTTTTATTTTATTTCTGTAAGTAAGCACATATAACAAATCTAAAAGTATTAGGTAAAATAATAGATACTGGTAAAATAATTTTGAAAACCCAGTTCTAATAGTTGGATTATTCTGGTATATTTAAAGAAACTTGTATCCAATCTATCTTTAGTCATTTAAATATTTTGTTTTTCTGTTCAGGAAATTGTTTGCATAACTGATTTTGCTTTTTTCAGAGGTCAGAGTCATGTTTTCATTTGTTTCTGAAATCCCACTTTCCTGCTGCTGATAATGACATGAGTGATTTAAGTATGAAAGTATCCACCACTATAAAGAGAACAGAATTTATACATCAGTTTCTAGGTGGTTTTAGCGTGTAGGGGACAGACACTAGTTCATGTAGTGCAGAAGTTTTCTCTACTGATATTTTCTAAATAGGAAAAAAAATTAACATTCAGGATCTAAAATGCTTTAGAGAACATAGAATATGAGTGTAGATATTACTGAGAAGCATTTCTGTGAAAGGGAAAAGAACTGTGGTGCTGGGTATTTTGCTGTTTGCATGTTTCACTCTGAAATTACCTAAACTCCTGGTATCATGTAACACCATGAATTGTGAATTGTTATGCTTGTTGCTGCACAAGGCATAGTTGTTTGTGTATTGTTTGTCAAAATCCCACTCTGGTGTTTATGGTGTATATTGTTCGGTAGCAAAACCAGGTACCACTACTCCTGTCGTTTACTTCCAGGTTTTTTCTAACACTGTTACCTTTATGTGAGGGCTTGCTTACTGTCTTATTCTCCAGCTGGTCTCTAGAGCCCTAAACACAGTACACAAAAAGAAGGTGCACATGTTTCTGTGTTTACCTTCTCTTTGTTCTCTTTGCACATGTTTCTGTGTTCACCTCAAGCCTTCTGGAGGCCGTGTTTGGACTCTTATCTGCCTGTACTGCAGATGAATTGTCTCTGAAATGTACCATTTCTGGCCTTTGAGTCTTCTCTATTTAGAACATTTGCTGAAACTTCATGCAAGGCATCAAGTATAAAGAAGCAGCATAAAGGGAGATTTCTTGATGGACACTGTTGTATTTTCCTTGCTTGATGTGTCTTATCTATGATAGGAGGGAAGTCTTGAAAGGACATTGTTCCATGAGTGGCCGGGGTATTTTAGTCTGTCCTTTTAAGGGATTAGCATCTGCATCTTTGATGTGTTCATGCTCAGAATTACATGCAATCACTTGGTGGAATTCCTGGGGTAGAGATTCCATGGTTCCCATCTGTATTCCTGAGTATGGGAGCTTTTGACTAATTATACAATTTTCTCTGTACTTGTAGGAAACAATTTCATTTTGGCTCTAGAAAAAGGGATTGGGTTGGAATGGAATATAGGATTGCGTAACTTTTTTCATGTTTAACCACAAATTCCACAAATGAAAGCTATTGCACTTCCTCTGAAGATACCTACTCTTGGCTTTTGGTTTTCAGAGTCAGTAGAAATATTCATGTATTGTATATATGAATGCAGTCCAAAAAGACCTATCAATTGAAAGGCTTACCCAAAATCTGTCATTAATGAATCCAGCAAAATTGCATCTCTCAGGAACCAGCACTATTCCTAGATTCTCAAACCCTAAGGGGAAAAGACAGATACAGTATGCAGTTGGGATGACCAGCAGAGTTGGCACAACTGCATCATAGACTTCTCTGTCCATGCTGGAGGGGAAAACATCACACATACAGGTGCCTGGTCAAATGGAGATAATATAAAAACTTTTTTCCTAGGTGTTGCAAACAAAACTAGTACTTACAGTCTCTTACCTCCTATCCTACAGTTGTAGGTAGAGACAGAAATCTCATGAAAAATACTTCAGGCAGTGGGTGATCAAGTAAGTTTTGTGCAACTTGAACATATTCTGCAGACAGGATCTGACAGAGAAGTATCTTTCAAGGAACACTGGACAAGTCTGGGAACTGAGTTTTAAAATGTGCTGTCTCATCTCATGGTACTATACAGTATAATTATCTTAACATCCTTTTACTCATCTTCCTCTAATGACAGACTTTGTCTGTCATCAGATGTATCAGTTTCCTGGAGAAAGATTTTGTTGACGGAGTTTACCAAGATAAGCCTGAGCATTTTCTGTCATTTCAGAGGTTTAATTAGAAATCTCCTGTTCTCGGTGCTTAATTGTTTTCTGTCAGCTCGCCGCCTTGGTCAGCATGTGTGTTGCTGCCTGCTGGGGAAAAGGAGATAACTGAATGATTTGGGGCTCTCCCATGATTTTCCACTGCACCACCTGTTTTGGAAGTGGTTGTAGAATTGCCAAACACGCTGAAGTGGTTACGTGTACCAGCTCCTAAAGAAGCTGAAGGGGTGGAGTGGTTCTTGCCTGATGGGTTTTCAAAGGGAGCTGAGACTTTGATGTTCTGTTCTAGCAGCTGCTAGATACAGTGCCTCAGCCCTATGCAGCACTTGTGGCCCCAGCCTTCATGCATTGTTTTCTTCTTTACACTGCCAGAATGGAGAGAAGAAAATAAAATAAACCAAGAGTAGGGGCATTAGCAATAGTGTTGCTTTGTTATATTTTACACTTTGAGTTATAGTGCCTTGTGTCTCGTGCCAGTGAAGTACCTTGGACTTAATTTGGCCTGTTAGAGTAAGAAATTTGTTTCACTTCAGCTTTCTTTGCCTTTTTAATTGCTTCTTCCTCACCTCTTCTGTTTTATGTCTGCTTCCAAAATAATGGTAGTAATTTTAGTCTTTTGTTCTGTAATGACTACATAAAGTAGGCAGAGATTTACATGTATGGTGCACCAGAATTCCTTGCTTAGTCTAGAGGGACTGTATCATCTTTCCAATAAGGATTGAGGTAGACAGAGAAATGTGGTGGCTAAACCAAGGCTCCATATAAAGCCTCTGTTAAAGCAGGAACAGACAGCACTCTGCTATATCTGCTGAGGGCAGTTCACTGGGAATTTCCACTTTACTCACTTAACTCTTCACTGCCAGAAATAAGATGCTGTAACTCAATTTATTCTATTAATATTGAACTTCTTTGTGATAATGTGAACTCCTCTCTGATTTTGCTTGTTGAAATATTGGTTTACTGGAAATGCTGGAGGCTGTGCTCTGTTTTCAGGTGAAGAGGCAGATAGATCCCAATAGTAGGAGTGGAAGGGGGACTGTATTCTGTGTAGTTTAAAACAAAGAAGCCAAAATTGTGGTAAACTGGAACGGTCTCTTTTGGCAAGGCAATACACTTCTGTGGTATTTATCTCTGGAGGACAAAATCCAGAAAAACGGGGAGATTCTCTGCAGTACTAATTTTTCCAGGTAAGGCTCTATAAATAAATACAAGCCTTTCTAAAGTCTTTTCTTGCAGTTCTTTATAATACAATTCTGGTATGTCATCTCCCAGGCAATAAAGGGGGACAGGTGTATAGAAGTTTTTGGGAAGGAAATGTCACTATTGGTTTTTTGTCTTTGTTCTAGTGCTGGCTATAGGATTTCTAAATTTTTTTCTCTTCCCATGTTAAAAATCAATAACACCTAAATCAAAATGGAACCTGCCATTCTGTTCTGAAGTTTTTTCTTAGGCTGCATTTTAGCTATCAACGAAACACAACATATTTGCTCTTTTCTGAAAAGTAGTTTCCTCCAAGTAGGGTGTCTCTTGAGGATTCTTAGAAGGAACACTACAGACCTGGAAAACCTCTGTCCCTTTTAGCCTGAGGAAATTATCGCTAGGAATTTGTGCTACCTTGGTTGAAATAATAAGCACTTCTATAAAGTATCTTCCATTACCTCTAAGGAAGTTGGGTGGAGTGAGGGAAAAATAGCACTTACTTTTTACAATACAAATACAGTGCTTTATGGCCATCAATGAGGCTTGCAATGATTAAACAAAAAAAAGCCATAAAACAACTAGAACCACACCCCTGGTGTTGCTTTGGTGTCAATGTGCCATGCTGCTCTTAGGATGGCTGAAACTCTGTGGGAAATGTAAAAAGCAGAGGATCCTGAGAAGGTATAGAGAGCAGAAAATCCTAAAGCTTTGCAAAGCAAGTCAGGAAGCAAATAGATACAAGGACGGATGCCACAAGGACATGAACAATAGTTTGAGTTTGTGAGTTTAGCAGAGTCAGGATGTAAGGAAGTAGAAAAATATGCTTAGCAAGATAGTAGAAAGTTCTAAGTTTAATAATGGATTATTTCTTAGCGTACAAGCAAGCATTGTTAGAAGCAGGTGTATGTGTGCTTTTAGTGATTCGCTAGAGCAAATGTCTGTAAGCTTTTGCAGTATGCTATTGGCTAAAAAACTTTGAAATGTTCTGTAACAGGGAACTTTTGGCTGCTGTGGCGTGTGTGAGCTTGTCATCTTTACTGTGTCTCTTGCCTCTGGTTATTGAGACTGATGACAGAATAAAATGCTCTATGACCGCACTGCCAGGCAGTTCCCATCCCATTTGTTTTAGCTGCCTCGCTGACAGAATTCTGTATCATGATAGTATCTGTCTGTGGTCTCTCTCTAAGTAGCCTTTTTTCTTATATTTTTTAATTTCCTGCAGTGTGTGGGATAGGATGGTCTTGCCTATGCAGCATACACAGTCACTGGGCTAGCTTCTTCAATAGCTAACAACCCATGCTAGATTCTCTCTGTGTATCTGAGCATGTTCCACCAACATCCCCTGTTTATATTTTCCTTAGCTACTTTGTTACAGACTTTAGGAAGGGTGTGCTGTCACAGACATAGTCACTTCTTCCTCTAGTCCACTGTTAAATATTCAGGGAGCTGCAGCAGGTGAGTTGATCTGTGTACAGGAGGTGGAGGTAAAAGAATTCTCCCTTAGCTCCAGCATAAATGAACTGCAAGATGAACCTGAGGAGGAAAAAAATTCAATTTAACAGGTGGGATCACTCTCAGATACAATCTATTTTGTGTTATACCTTGTTACCTTATAGAAATTCACTTGAGGGACAAGGAAAGAAGAAACTATGTATACATATTGAATTGAGTTTGTAACACAGGGCAGATAAGAATGCTAGAGGCACCACTTTGGCCAGCATGTGGGTATTGTCTAACTTAGGGGTCTGTGCGAGTCTATCTTTTTATTGGGAAACTAACTCAGCTTCATTACATTGGATGTAGGTTGAGAAAATTCAGTTGTTTAAGGGTAAAGGTCTCTCTAGGACCTTTACTTTGCCCTTGTATCAGTGCTTGGGGAGTTCTTCAGAAAGAAGAGACTGTTAACCACAAGCCTCCAGCCTCTCAGCAAGGACCCAGAGAAGTGACCTTCAGTTCTTGTCTTGTATTTTTTGTTTTCTTTTACTTTATTTCAGCAGCTAGATGTTACACAGCTTCAGTTGAGTTACTGAATGGTAGCACAGCAGATGCATCTTACTGGTGCCATGCTGTTTCTCTACCTCTTTCACCTGGAACATTTATCTTAATATAACTGTGGCCAGCTGGCTTTCAGGTGACACTTTCCACAATCCCTGATTAGGTGAATTTGTAGATGTTTTCTCAGGAAGTGCAGAACAGATTCTAGCCTTCCCTTTAGGTATATAGATTATAAATGTAGAGACATTGCTTCTTTTGTGAAGTTCTCTTATCTGGCTGTAATTCTTGAAATGTATAGTCATGATGTCAGGCAACTGTATACTTCAGCTGCATTGTCCCCATAGACAGACCATCTAAGCTGCTGGATTTATCAAGTCTTCTCTAAAAGACACTCATAAGTCTTCACCTACCACAAAACAAGGTGATAGTTGTACTGGGTGTTAAGCCAAGTTAGTTGCTTTAATTAATTTCAGTGCAAATTTTGTGAAATCTAGAGGCTTGACATGCTGTTTGGAGGTTTCAATATACTAGATATTTAATATTTAGACAAAAAAATAGGCAAAGAGTGCATGAGATGTCTCTACTACTTGGTCATATGGCACTAAAAATTTTATTTGAGCCTCAAGTGGTATGAGATCTGGACAGCACAACCCTAAGGAATCCTTAAGGCCCTCTAGTGTAACACCATCCAATGCTATGTCTTTTGGGATACTGAAGGCAGCAGGGGCATTTAGCTCTGGGCAGGGCAGGGCTTTGCGTACTCTGCCACATCTCATGAATCCTAACCCTGCAAAACTCAACAGCCTGTTTTTTGTTTGTCTGTTTATTCTTCTCAAGTGCTCTAGATTTCACCTGTTTAGCCTAATTGTAACTTTTCACTTTCCTCTTGGGATTTAAAGAGCAGCCTCATTCCCCCTTTTCTTACTCATTGGGATCTTGCAGCTGCTGCTTGAGCACATATAGCAAAGAGCACCACGCTCTGGGAAAGCTTGTGCAGGAGGAAGCTTAATGGAAAATGTGAAAGGGAAAAAAATGTGTTTGATGGACTTTTAATATTAAAAGGGGGTAAGAAAAGAAAAGGAGGAGGGGGAGATTTATTCACTGTAATAGGAACCAAATGTTGGCTGGGACAGCAGCTAGAGGCTCACTCTTTCCCTGTAAACTCTATGAGCGGCTTTTCAAAGGAATTCCGGGGTGCAGGGCTAATTTAGTGGTCCTGACTTAACCCCTGCCTCTCTAGAGAGAGGTAAGGAATATGGGTTTTCAGGAGAGATTAGTGACTTTAATTCAGTCAAAAGCATATTCTAGACAGATAACAGTGCCCATTTACTGTTTTCATCCTTGTGTGCTACTTCTGCTATCCACCCGTGAAATACAAAATCTGCTTGCATAAAGCACTAAAAAAGACTTTATGTCTAGAAATAAATAGAGCCTGTAAGTCTTTTTCAGTTTGGTTTCCAATAAACTTGTCTACAGTGAAAGAAAAAGTAGAAGAGTGTCATTACAACTCATGTTCATCAAGTTGGTCCACTTGATTCATGCTAGGCTTTTACAGTGGAACCTCCTCAATGAGGAGTACCTTTCCCATCTATAAGTGGTGCAATACTGCATCTAATCTTCCGGTACTTTGGATTCTGTGAAGTGTGTATATTCACACCAGAAACTCTGCCTGGACTAGGATAAGTGATCAAATTTAAGATGGCACTTAACACATGTTCTTAGTCTGAATGACTTACCATAATAAAAATGGATCCAGATGGTACAGTGAGTAAATTAATTGGGTCTGCCCTGCTCTGTCTGAACTTCCTTAAATAATTAACACTTTAAAATTGGGGGTAGGGTGTGTGGGACCACACAACACAGTTCAGGCAGTTGCATGTCAGAGTTAAGCAGGTAATCCTCCCCAAAACTTCCTTATGACAGCAAAATGATACCAGGTTTCTGTTTTAGTCTTACTGTATATATGTCTTGCTGTTAAAATATTTTTGCAGGCTCTAACTGTGTTTGCAGGTGTGGAAATACGTGCAAGAAACATGAAGCCAGAAGAGCCTTCCACTCAGTAAAGCTCAACCCTGTGCTTGTACTAATTGAGGGTAGAAAGGCTATGTGATTTTGTTAGTCTGTATCACTTGGAGGAGATATTCTCGGTTAACTTCATTACCTTTCCAGTGACCTGATGAGCCACAACAGGATGAAGACACTGGACTTTGCAGACAGTTGGCTGTTGGTTATCTTCTTGATTCAGCCTTTCTGCTAGTGAATTTCAGAGCTGCCATGTGTACAGAGAAGAAAAAAAAAAAAAGTGTTTTTTGTTTACCTGCCAGCTATTCCCCAGATCAGAGAGACTGACAGTATTTTGTAACAGGCATGCAGCCAGGGATGCTACTAGGGGCCCAACAAAAATTGTCTCCACTGAAGGGTAAATATTTGATTTAATTTGCTGAGACTGGCATGCTTAGAGCTTCTGATTGATAATGCCAGGTAAATCCAGGAGTATCTGAGATAGGTTAGGCCTTTCCTGAAGAGATTTTCCAGTGCTCCATAATCTCATTCTGCCCTTCCCCTCCTAGACTATCAGAAGGCTGTTTTGATGCACCTCATTTCTAACCTAGCAGGTTAGACACCTAACATTCATGAGCTTCCCTGTATATGGAGACCTAGGATTTAAAAGGATTTCCTGATCTCCATTGCCTTTGTTATAAGAAAGTACTTATGTTCCAAAGCCAGGTTTATCAATGGTGAGGAAACAGCAAGAATAATTTTCAGAAGCTAGGGTGCAGAAAATAAATTATCCAGCAACATATACCAGAAAAGAAGGAAGCCTGTGGACTTTGATAGTAGTTGTAGAAAAAAGTGAAGGAGCAAGAAGGCGGTGGGCTTTCCTTGTATAGCTATTGTGCATGCACATCTGGAATAATAAAGTGGAAAAAGTTCACAGAAAAGCAATGTGCAATCAAGGCCAGAAGGGACTGAGTTGAGGAAAAAGAAGGGAGCTAAGTCTGCCAAGGCTGGCTGAGCTCAAAGGAGGCATAGTTCTAGTAGTGAAGGTTTAGTCCTGAAATAAGAGGAATGTCATATAATAAAACAGTGAAAATTTAAGTTTAATTGGGAATGTTGGGGGAAATTCTTGATGCTGAATGCGTACCTGCTTGTGGAGTTGTGCAGCTGAGTGTGACACATGGACTCCTACAGCCACTGAAACATGTTGATCCTGCACCACAAGGAGATAAGCTGGATGCCTTTGCTCATGTATTTGTTTCTGAGTAAAATTCTTGTAACAATATCAGTTCTCTCAGCTGAAAGGGGGAATTGTGAGAATAGTAGAGGGGGACTCCTGACATTTACTAGATACTATGCATATTAAAATGTTCTGGAATGCTTGAATTGTGCCTCTGGTAGCTCTTACAGTTGACCTGTGAATGGATTTGGAAATTGTAGTTAAATGCACAAAACTTTTCATGCTTTTTACCTATATCAACTCAGTCCTAAGGTTTTGCACATGGGTATTATACATCTTCTGTTTTCTCGTGACACAAATATACAGATGGTAAGAGCCCCTTCTGTAGGTAAAAGTAGCTTGAGCTGCTGGGAAAAGGGGGAGCTGAAGAACTAAGGCTGAAACTATTTCATGATGCCTCATCAATAATAGAGGAAAGTTTAATTGATGGTCTGTGACAGAAACTCTCCTGCATCTTTGCACCATGTCTATCATGGGAGACTGTACTTTTTGCTTCGAACCGGATTTGAACCCAGAATCAGTTCTGCAAGTTTCTTGTGCCAGTGCAGCCTTAACAAGCTGCTCATTAACTTCTAAAGCTTTTCCTTAGCTTCTCTTGAAGAGTACAAAAGTAGATTGCAGGTCAGGTGATGACATCCTCATTTCATACCGGCCAGCTGCTTCCTGCCCCTTCCCTGTCTCCAGGTACCTGTACCATGGCGAGTTCTGGACAGCTCCCAGTGCCTCAGATCTCCAAAATCCCAGGCTTAGGTGTTATAGGAATATTCAAAATGCTTTGTTCACACCTGGTGTTTTGTGAAACTATTTTTCTTTACCTTTGTAACACAGCTCATGGTATGTTACAAAGCAGGAGGTTTTTAGAGGCTTGCATGTTCCAGCAATCAGAGCTACAGTCCTTGCTAAAATGTAGACTCTTGCTGACTAAACAGCACCAAAGTCACTCTTTCATAGACACTTCTGATAACAGCAGAGGCCAGGAGCGAACCATTCTCAAAGACTAGTTGCTCTGTTTTTCAGTTTTTAATTTATTGCTTTTGAAGCTGAGGGGAAGAAAAGAGGAAGAAAGACAAAGAAAGGCCTCGAGGCAAGTGAGAGGCCCAAAACTCCTGCATCCCAGCCAGGACCCCAGCGTCCTGGGCTTCATCCCACTCTGTTTATCATTGCTCTGTAGCCAGCCCCAATCTAGGACCTATTGTTAGGGATGGAAGAAGCACGTAGTGTGCCAAAGAAAATGTTCTATGTTTTTCTGAGTGCCTGAACATAAGTCAGCAGGATGCTGGGAGCTGCCACACTAGACAAAATCATTAGTTACTATGCCAACTACTTTCTAGCAGCTGGTGCTCACCAAGGATTTGTACTGAAAACTTCCTAGACTTGTCATACCATCTGAATGCCCTGTGGGAAAGAAACTGCTGCCCAAGGTTGTCTTGCATTCTATGGCAAGGTGGGAGCACTGATTTATAAATGCACTGAGTTCCCTTATTGCCAGCAATGGTTCTTGTTCCTCCTTAGCTCCAGTCTTTACAGGAAAGGATGCAAAGTACTTTCACTGTCAGCTTGTTTCCTTGTTTAGTAGGAAAGTAATTTTTTTCTCAGTTTGCTAGACCTCCAGACATACTGATTTCTGCTGTGATCCTATCAGTTCTCTCATGAATGCTGAAGCTTCATTTACACAATCATTTGAGCCTAGTTTGCACTGCCTTTCAATGGGATGTAGACACTTTTCAAGTATTTCAAAAGTGCCTGCTTAGTGAGTGATATATGGAGAAAACCAGTGTACTTCATGAATTGATACTGTTGCCTGTCACACGGGAATTGGTATCAAGCAAGTGTCCAGCTGTGCCATTGGAAGAAGGCTTCAGTTGAAATAGAAATGTAAGCCTAATGTGTCATTCTTTTAGTACAGACTTGCCGTTTGTCCTGTAGTTCTTTGTAACTATGAGATCTTCAGTGACTGGTGTTATGGGGCCTGATCTTGTCTGCAACTTCAGTCCTTGGAATTCGCTTAAAATTATTTTGAAATGGAGACAGAAGCCAGCTCTCTCCTTTCTTGTAAGAGCTGATAATCACATCCCTTCTGTATGGAGACTGGATTTCATAAAGTTATAATCCATGAAAAAATGCATTAACATTTTATTAGTATTTAGTGTTTTAGTACACTGACATTAGTTTCTAGTACAGGTGTAAGTAGTTGATTTTATAAAGGTTGCTTACATCAGAAAAGAGCTAATGGATTGGAAAAGGGAACTAGAGTAGAAAGGTAGTTTGGAACCAGAAAACCTGGAGATGAATGTATTGGTGTTCTAGCCCTTTTGGACTGGATCCCAATCATAATCGCATCGTGATTTGCTGAAAATGGTCTCACAAGCAAACCTGTATCTTTTCTGGTACAAAAAACTGCAGCAGAGAGGTTTTATGCTGTCAGTGATTTAGAAGAGAGAATTCTGGCCCAGTCTTTATGAAAAGTACAGTTGAAAGAAAGGAACATGCTGGGTTTCTTGCCAAAAACACTGAGTAGCCTAAAGAGCCGCTGGAAGGACAGAATCTTGCTTACAAAGGATGGGCCATAATGCCAAAGGCTGAGATTTCCTGTGCATAGTGAAGGCCTGAATCTTGGCCAGGTCTCTAAACTAAGCAACTCATAAATAATTCTGAGCAAGCTGTGAGAAGATTGCTCACAACCAGCCTGGCTGACAGAATGAAACCAAACCTTTTCTGGTGGCACAGGCAGGAATTTCTATTTCCCATTTGCATGTGTGTGCATCTGTGCCTAAATCTGTTGTCTGTACATGTGAAGAAATGAATATTCAATCATTAGTGTTCAAGCAATAATCCTGAATTGAAAACAAGCAGGTCTGTGAGTACTGACTCTACAATCCTCATTTTCATTAGGGGTGTGGAGGTTTTTTTCTGGTTATTTTTGGCTTTGCCTAAAACAGTATAAGTTTTGAAAAAGCTTTTAATTTGGTTTAGGGTATTTATACGGTCTCCCTACCAAGTCAACTCTTTAATATCCACTAAGGTGTGAGGTCCTCTGCAGCTGTTTTGCAGCCTCCATTATGGTGTTGAAATTTCCTTAGGCAGAACTAATTTCTGCTTCAGGGTGCAGAAGCGTTGTCATGCTTTAATAAATCATCCAACAGGCAGAGACTGAGAATAGGAGATGCTCCGTGACACATTCCCGTGGGCATGGCAAATGGACTGAGAGCTGGAGCATGTCTATGGCAGCAGTGTATTGAGTCTCACATCCTAACAGCCTGTTCTGTACCAGGGCAAACATCTCCTTAGGTGTAATATCAGCACGTGATAACATGTTACGTGGGAACTTTACAAAACTGCAGATGAAATATCTCTTAATGAAAGTGACCCCAAGACTGGCAAATATACTACCTTGCTGCTGTCAAGTATTGTATGTTTATATTGTAGAAGGTTGAAGTTATGTTTTGCAGCATAATGCATAAATGCAGAATAATGCATTTTCTTTGATTTCTGTCTGTAAATAAGGAAAACCCATAGAAGCCAACAGAAGCATATTTAATCCAGAAGGATTCTGCAGGCCAGGAGGATAAAATCTGCTTAGTCAAGCAACAGTGTTTTCAATATAGCGTCTAGAAAAAAAGTGTTGTTTTGTTGTGTCATGTGGAGACAAGGTATTGGAACCGCAAGGAGTTGTGTACAAGATTGTGCCCCAAAAAAGTCTTAGCCAAAGTTATGTGGTTTTGCTTGCTGTTTTTAAATTTAGTTCTTCCTAAAGGTTTAATAGTGTTGTTTCAACAGTGCTTTCCTGGGTAATTTAAGCCAAGTTTACCTGGGCAGTATTGTGTCCAGTATATTGGTTGAAACTGAAAAAGTGAATTAAAGCAAGTTAGAAACTAAATGAGAGAATTTGACAGTTCATTGAATTGGACAAAGGTTGGAGAAAGGCAGCAATCTTGGTGCGTTTTTAAAAAGTCAGACTTAAGTATTTATAATTCCATACCGGTTGATCCCTTGCTAGATATCTCAAAAGAAAAAGAAATGAGAATCAGGGAAATATTACTAAAATGTTGCCATTTAGACAGTGGTCCACACAGTACTGCAGACTGCAGTCATTGCACATTATCTCTGTGGCACAAAATCTGGCTATTGGCAGGTCCAGTTTTAGTGGAGTTATCGTTTATATCAGTTTTGTTCGTTTATATCACTTATCAGTTTTGTCTCCTCCATTTTGTCTTGACTGTTACATTTTAGAAGTAATCAGTCAATCCTGAGCTTCGTAAATGTTCTTTTGGATCAAAGGATGAATTTTGTGTTTTGCAGGTTCTGAGCTGGAGGTAGATATGGGAGGAGTTGGAACAGATGTTAGTTTCTATAATTAATAATATAACTTGAATGAATAGCTTAAAGAGTGCTTGAGTAAATTCTCTTATTTCTGAATGTTTTAAGGGTTTGCAGTGACAAAGCTTTTGGGGAAAGGAGCAACACATTCAAGGCAAGCTGTGATACGTTTAAAGAATCTAGGTTGTAAGTTTTGATGTGTTCCTGAAGCAAAGAGATTGCAGTTAACTCCCTTGCCCAAACCATGACCTACACTCCAAATCCTGGCATGAAAGACACCAATTATCTTTTACATCCCAGTTATATATGATGTAGGTAGTAAATATAAGGGAAGTCTGCTCTGGGAATTGAAAGGAAATATTTGGAAGGAGTGGCTGAGAGAAACATATCAGAGATCAATAGATACTTGGGAAGCTCAGGCATTGAGGCTTGAAGCTTATATTAGCCAGAGTGTCAGGATTCAGTGGGTCATACATCATCTGTCATGTGAGCACAGAATGTGTGAATTGCTGGGCTGTTGTAGCCTCTTCAGGAAACCTCGTGGTCCTGTCAGTCTGCCACCTGCTCTCTGCAAAACCCCTCAGCCTTGTGTAGAAGTGTGTTGGTGCTGCCTTCTCGCTAATGCTTTCAAACTTCAAAGCAAGCTAGTGAGCTTCTGTTGGTACTTATCATGTTGCAGGCCACAGCTGAACTCCTACCATGTAAGCCTGGGCTGTAAGAGCTCCTGTCTTTTTGCAGGAGGCCTTTTGTCCTCTAAGAAAAGCTTGCATTTCTGTGAGGATGAAAGAAATGAACCTATCTCACTCCCCCCAGGCCTTTTGGATTGTAACTGTATGGAATCAGTATGTATCCTAGTTCCAACCTCACCCAATCAATCCTTTATCCTCTCTGGATGTTGCACTGCATGTCTGTTTCTATTCCGTTGTCACTGCAGCATGTATGTGCTTAGTGTAAGCCTTGTGTTACTGTATTAAAGCCTCTACAAATCCAAATAAATAATTATCTCATTAGCGATGGGAATCAGCTTTTTTCCTGCTGCTATTTTGCCTGTCTTCAATGCTAAATAGCCACAGAAATGTTCCAGTTTAGAGTTTTTATTCTCCTTTCCTTTTTTTCTCCTCAAGAGAATGTCTTGCAATATAGTCCCAGCCTATATTCAAGTAAGTTCTTAGCAGGAAGCTGTTTGCACATGGCACCTCTAGCAGGTGTTGTGCTTGCTAAAGCCACTTAATACAAATTCATAGCTGGCTAAATATTAAGAGAATTTTTGGAAGCAGCAGTGCCTTATAGGCAGGAGTCCTTACATGCAGAGTAGTGAAAACATGATGGCTCTTTTTTCCTCAGGGCTCCAGAGAATCTTCATTTTGCCTCGGAAGGAGAGATGGAGAACAGTGTCTACAAGGTGACACGGGGTCCTCTGGCACATCCCAGCTATCAGCTTCAGTTTGCTGTGCAGCAACTTCAGCAGCAGAAACTTCAGTCAAGACAGCTGTTGGAGCACAACCAAGCACGGGAACAGGTAACTAAGAAAAAATCCTGCCTGGAATGTAGCAGAGTTGACTGAGTCTTAGATGTGCAGAGCAAACCCAGAGACAGTACATAGGGCAGAGATTTTGTGAAGGAAGTAGCTCTTGGAGTGTGTTGCAACAAAACCAATATTACCTGCAGTGATTTTGATGGCATTTTGATACTGTGGTTCCCAATAGCTTCTTCCATTACATTGACATCTTAAGAGCTGGAGGAAATATGAAAAAGGGCTTGTATTATTGATGTTCTGGATGACTCCTAGATGCCAAAGGTGGACCACTGTGTATGGAACAGCATTTCCATTCTGCCAGGACAGTCTTTCAAGGTTATAATGACTTAATTGATACACTTGTTACCTTACTTTGTTATTATGGAGAGAGAGATGTATTCTGAGAGATGTCCCAAAGGCTTCCCTGCTAAAAGGAAGGAAGCCTTTGAGTGAACAAACCTTCATTCAAAACAGCGTGGTCTCCAATAGCAAGGAGCTTTTTGTTAGCAGTCTGGCATGACTGGACTCCCATGAACAGACCTAACACATGGAGATCTGGACACCCACTCTCCCTCCTGTGAAGCATACGAGTCATTAGTCAGGGTCCTTGAGAATAGGTTATAGGCAAATTGCCCTCATCTTTTTCTGGGAGCATCTTGAAGGAATCCTTGCTCTCCTTCTTTCAAGGCCCTTACTTAGCCATGTAGTTTCCATCCTCAACTTCTCTCATCTACAGTCTTCTTGCTCCCACTCTGCATGAGGTCTTCCTTTCATCTCTGTCCACTGGGCTCTGGGTGGGCAGATGTGGCTGCTCACAAGCTCAGGAAAGGGCCATAAACTGGCTTATGCCTGTGAGGAGGCTGGAGCTGGCCATGGAGCCTGGCTGAGCCCTCTTCTAACTGCTGACATTGAGCTGATGTTATTCTTGGCCTGGGCCAGAGCCATTACTCAGGAGTTTCTGTTAAAATGATTCTTTGTTAAACCTCCTCTCGCCCCCACAGCGTCCCCCCTCCTTTCTCTCCCTCCCTTCTCCTTCTGAGCCAAGCATTCTGGAGTTGCTGTATTGAGGCTATTGCCATGCTGCAGGACTCAGGCTGCACTGAATTTGACGTTAATGAAGAAAAATACTTGCTGAACATGGGGGCCTTCAGATTTTCTGTCATGAATAAAATGCCATCTTAATAGAATGATTGTCTCTTGGACACTTCCTGTCCAAACCACTGTATGGAGCCAGCCATCCCTCCTCTTCCAGTCACAGTTGCATCAATCCTCTGATGCCCACCCTGCCAGTCATGACACTACCTTTGTCTTCCCCTGCACCCTCTCTAGCTTTCTGTCACTGACCTCTTCCTTCTGCTTCTCTAGTTAGCTTCTCAGACTTCAGTCCTTTAACTTGGCCTTTCTAAGAACTGCCTTCTCTTTTCTGCTGTTTATGCATTCTCTGACCTACATTTTCCCACTCACACTGGTTTGACTTCTGCACCACCCTTTCATTTGTTCTCCCTTTTTAGCTACAGTTCATGTAGCTTATCCTAGCCTGCATGGCTTTACCATATTTCCTTGTCAGTATCACCTATGCTGCCTATCTCCCAGTGCTATTTTGTTTCTCTTCCTTCCCGTGTATTGAGATCTACTCCATCCTTTGTTGTCTTGTCTGCTACAGTCAAATTTGTCAGTCTGCCCTCAGCAGAAGAAATATATGCCCCAAGACTGAAGGCCTATCACTTGAAAGAGTGTCATCATCTCTTTACTTTGGGGAATGTGTGCAGGATATCTCTGAGACTGTTTCATCTGATTGTTCAAGTTCTTGTTATGGTTAGAAGGCAGACTAGCCATTTGTCAGTAGCTGAAGTACATCTATAGATTAATATATCTTGAGGTACACCTGAGTGTACCTCAAGTGTGGCGTGAGTGTGGCGTGACCATGCAGCATGGCTAGATGCCAGTCTTTTCTTCTGTCTCTGGCAAAGGGACTAGTTACATGTATGATTATATATATATATGTGATCAAGTAACAGAAGCACTTTGATTAATCACACAGCAAATGCTTCTCCTGTACATTAACCAGCTCAGTATGTTGGAGATGAGATGGATGCACTGGAAAGCATGGGCTTTTTTAGCCAAGTATTTGTGTCATAAGAATCACTCCATCTACTGTGCAGTAGATGTATCTTATCATGTGTGTTAACATGAAGGCTTGTTGTGTGCTTTGTTGCAGCACCCACTCTTGGTTGAACACTTTCCAGACACGTAAGAATGATGATGATTTCTCCAGGCATTTAGCAATCTGCAGAATATCAAATACTGTGTGGGTGGAGGAAGAGGAATAATAATGAACAGTTTTCACTCATTGTATGCAGAAGCTAGTTCACACAGCGTAGTACGGTAGAAATAGACCTTTGATGCCAGAATAGGTACTTGATCACTTGGACAAAAAGAAAAACACCAAGCTGACTGGATGAGAGTCTAAAAAACAAATAGATAGAGTGATATGGACCAGGAACAGACACAGTACAGACCTTGAGAAAAGTGAACAAAAATAGAAAGGGGAAGAGTTTGAAAGTAGAGACAAGAAGCTTAAATCTGATATCAGTAAAATCAAGGAACAAGAATTACAAAATCAAACCAAAAGACAAGAAAAACAGGCTTATAGCAGTGTTTTTAATGTTTAAAGGAGACTTCATGTGACACATTACGACCTAGATGTTATTATCGCTGCAGTTGGCAAGACAGTTAATACACCATCATTGTTTATTCTCTAATTGTTTCCTGTACTGGAAAGATGCCATTAGCTGTTAGGGAGGTTCCTTCTTTGTGTGGCTATGTTCTGTCTGCTTAGCCTAGCATCTACTGCGTTTAAAATTTTTTGCCAAACATTTCACATGGGAAAAAAGCTAAATTAAAACAAGGGAAGTACAATTGTATGGTGGAATGATCCCCGTCAGTCCTGCTTACATCAAAAAGGCTCATGTTAAATAAGACATGAATCATGTTAATGAGTTGTGTGGGCAGTTATGTGATCACATTTTCAATCACAAGTTTAAGTAGATTTTATGCTGTAGAACATTAGGCTAAATTAACCTTAAATAATTCTCCTCTCAGTCATTTAAAAATTGTATGTCCTCTGAAATAGTCCTCATTTTATGAAGTTCAGCAAATTTTTGTCTTTTAATATTTGTGATTCTCTTCTGACATCCTTACCATTTATTTAGATCTGACTGGAAGTGCTGAGTACTTTGAATAATATTCCTAGTATTCCTAGAACTATATTATTGCTGCCTGAGAATACAGGGTGTCTTTGAATGCAGCCTTGAACATCATTAAACTGTTTTCTAAACTGTTACTGCAAATCTGACAGCAGTTCAATATGTATCTCTTTTCCTTCAGTTTCTTGTTCATTCTTGTTTTGCAGCTTTCTCCCTCAGATTGTTTTCCCACTAAATGTGCTAACTGCCATTTTTCCTATTTGAGTCTTGTGATACTGATGAGTCAAAGTCTCAGTGTAAGTAAAACAGAACAATCATTCTGTAAGCAGTAGTCTGAGCTGATTTATACCAGCTGAAATTTTGTCCCCATGTTTCTGATCCTGTCACTATTATTAGAATTATGGTAACGCCCAGATGTATTAACTATCTTTCCAATACAATAATACAGCCCAATCCTTGCCCCAGAGAGCTAGCAGTACCAAGAGAAATAAAACAGAAGGCACCAAGTCAACTGAATATACTATATTTTTTTCCTGCTCTGAAGAATTTATCAAAAAGGACATGGTTCAGGACAGTCTGTGCATACCATAAGGTTGTTCTTCTTTAAGGCCTCAAGATACTCTTCTTAGTGCAGTTTAACACTGTGGTAGTTAATAGTACCTTTTGAGCCTGCTCTTTATTGCCACTTTGAATTTTCAGTTCAAACGATCGTTGTATCCAAACTGCTTTAACTGAATGCATTGGTATGTGTTCAAAAGAATTTCCACTAAACAATTTATATGACTGGAAAGGTCTTCCAAGCCTATTAATTCTCTGTATTTTTGCAGTGTTATCTGAAACACAGTTGCTTTTCTAAAAGTGGTGGGTTGTGTTTTGTTGGATTTGCTTTTTTTCTTTTTTTAAATTTAACTTACAACCTCATTATTGTTTATTGCTTATAAACATCTAAGTTTGCAGTGTCAGGGATTTGGAACTAGCTGCACGGATCTTTATGCAATACATGTGTGTGTGCATCTGTGTGTCAGTTCTCATACACTGCTGAGTCTCTCATCTTTTTCAGATTTGCTGATCCAATTGAATGTGAATGACTGTGGGACAGAAATCTCACAGCTATATTTCATACAAATTTCATTAAAATCAAGAGCCATGTATCTGGGAAGGGGGTTCAACTATTGTTCCCATTAAGGAAAAGGCTGCAGCACGAGACCACTCCTAATTAGCACAAAATCCAACACAAGAATGCCCAGACCCACGAAGGGAGTCATAATTTGGGGTATGCTTTATATTAGATACTGTAAGACAGATTCACAGGAAATGAGCTTCATTACCTCCTCTGGTCACACAATGAACATGTTTTTGCTTGCAACATTTGTTCCATTACTGTGCTAGGGATGGGTGTTAGATACAGAAATGGTAAGTGCCAGGAACATTTTTCTGGTTTTGAGGATCATTAATATATCTGCTTTTCTTCAAAGTACTACACTACCTCTCTGCTTTTTAATCACTAACAGCCCAAACTTAGCTGCTACTGACTAATACTCTTAGACGTTCATTATCCTTACTGACAAGGTGAACACATTGAGATTTTCTAAATAAACTTTTTTTTTTTGGTACAGGTAATACTCTGTGTATGGTGTTGTTGTAGATGTTGAAGCAAGGAGATATTGCTTCAATCTGTGATGTAGAGAAAAAATACTTTCTCTGTCAGTGCTAACTTTGTTCATAGGCAAGACAGGGTTAATGCTGTTCCTCCTCCCCAGAAAATTGTGCACAAGAATTAGCTCACTAATAATTTACAGAAATTTTAGCTAAAACGTCTTACAGCTTTTTTAGTATTTTTCAGATTTGTAGCCCTAGAAACTTGTTATGGTAGCAAATGTCTCCTCAACATCAAGTTAAATCTGCCAGCCTGGGAACTGTAATTGAAAGTTTTTCACTTGAAGCAGCAGTAGTTGTAGGGTGCTACCTCCTTCAGGACTGCATCTGTCAGGGTTTGTCTAGGCTTCTGCTTTCCCTAGACTCTTAGTCTTCAGAATCCTGACTGATAAGTTCTGTCTCTATGTTTTGGATATGCTGAACGCTTCCCAGCCCTTCTTTTGTGTGGTCAGGCTCTGCTCTCCCTGGCTGTCCTCTTTATTTGCACAGAAGCTTCTCCTGGTTTCCTGTCCTGTCCCTATGGAGTTCACAGCAGGGCAGTATACTTTGTAGCTGAATCCAGAAGCCCTGGTCCTTGTCAGCTTCCAGTCTCCCCATCCTTGCCTGGAAGACAGCCAGAATCTCAGCACAGTGTGGAGACAAAGGCGTTTTCAGAAGTCTGTAACCCCCAAGAAAAACATCCATGACCTTTCTTTAGTCAGGTTTCAACACAGCTTTTGCTGATCAGACTTTGTTAGAGCATCCATGCTTGCTGTTTCTTCAGAGTCATGGACCTCCTTGCCAGTGCATATTAACACAGGGAAAAGGTTATGACTGTATGTGTTATGAACTCTAGGATCTTAGTGATTTTAGTAACATGAAAAAGAACATACAGGAAAAATGCATAATATCAGAAGAACTTATAGGAAAGATAGATAATATAATTTCACAGTGAAATGTCACTGCTGAATAAGAAGTGGGTGCAGTGACTTGAGGGTCTCCACCCCAACCCTATGGTGTGTCAGGCTCAGAGATGCAAGAGACTAAACCAAGTTCCAGTTTAGTTTGTTTTTCTGGGGAGAGGTGGGGTGTGACTGCTATTTTCCAGACTTCTGCACTTGTACTAGCTTCCTTATTGAGAATCTGGAAGCTGCAGTCAAGGTAGAGCTTCAGGGAAGGGAGAGGTTAAGAAGGATCAGGAGCTCAAGGGCATCTTGTCAGTGAGCTCTAGTTAGGAAATGGGCCTGTTTTGGCTCCTGCACTTCCTTCTCTCCCTAGAGCTCTGCCTGTCAGAAACGCCTTCCCACACAGCACTGCTCTGCCATTTGCCAGAGAATTGCGGGGGAGAGGGGCTTTTCCTGTCCGTGTGCTGAGACTCAGCCAGCTCTCAAGACTGTGGTTTTTCTCTGGAGCCTGGAGCCCATTTGCTGTGGCTTTGTGTATTTTCCACCCGAGGAGAAACTGAGGACAAACTCAGTGAAGGGCACTGCTCCCAGGGTCACACTGAGGGCTCAGCTCTTCCCCTTATCTCCTATCACTGACCTCTAGATGCCAAATTACAACGTTACGGTTTTGCCTCTGTGCTGGGAATCTGACTGACTTTGAGGAAAGACAAAGCAGAGCTCCCAGCAGGTTGCTCCTTTCTGAAGAGAGTTTAGCAGTCTGTAGAGCTCCCACAGAGGAAATATTCTCCACTCCCTGCTTTGCCAGGCCATTGCTCAGTTCTCCAGTGTCTCATAAGAGGCAGATCCTTTTGTTCCCTGTGTCTTATCTCCAACATGCTTACTCTCCCACATGCTATAGGAATAGAAATATTTTCTGTTCCCTGATGTCACTGGGGATTTCCTTTTTGTCAGTGGTGGCCTTTTTCTTTTTTCTTTTCTGAAAAAGTTCCTTTTTCAGAAGAAGGTACCCTAGAGCTTTTCTGTTATTCCAAGCACCTACACAGTTAGACCGAATAAGTAGCATTGTATCATCTTCCCCATAACCTTTCTCTTTCTAGAACTGTCCCTATCCTACCTCCCACATAATTTAGCAAGATAATGCAGAAAGTCAATGTAATGAAATCTTTATTTCTTTGTGGATGGAAGCCCACTGCAAGATTAGATTGAGGATTGGGCCTCTTGTTTTTTAATCTGGAATAGTAGAATTCTGTGGCAGTAGTGAGGTTGTCTGCTTTCCTAGAAGCTAGTCCTGGTTTCCAAGGGCATAAAATTCACTGACTTTACAACTTAACTCTTTGTGTGGTCTTTGCCTGGAGCCCTGGGGTTGCCTTCACCAGGCAGATACTATCACTCACAAAAATGTCACACACCTCCATCAGCATTCTTAGCAATGTTCACAGAAGTAATCACCAATTACTATTTTTTTCTTTTTTACCCAGGCTGTTTTTGCCAACTACTCACAATCCAGCACCAGTCATATATCTGTGCCAGATGGCTCTGATGCCCGCAAGACATCAAGTACCACTTCTAGTATCCAGAAGGCAGCCAGTTTGCACAAAGTGATGCCATCCCAGAGTACAGCTCCTCAGCTGGTTCCAAAGCCTCCAACAAACCACAGACAAGCAGTGATCAGAAAGGCTGCAGCCCAGAGGATATCCAAGTAAGTTTTATCTCTTCCGTCCACAACAGGGAGCTGAAGATGAATATTGGAGCAGAAACTGTCTCCATCTGACTCTGACAGATCTTTTTGGCTGTGCTGTGCAAGATAAATCTCAGAAAAACCTGAGGTGTACATACTGAAATAAGCATTGCACTATGTTGCAGTTGTGCGTTTCACAAGGGTATGGAAGGTAACTGTAACATCATACAAAGGTAAGGACATAGGAGCAGTCAGATTGATCCCAGAGTGGGATTCAGTAATGTAAATACAGGTTGCTAGTGGCATTTTGGATGCCCAGGGCTATTCCACCTGACTTCCAGCTGCTCTTCCAGATGAGTACAGGTCTTCCATAGATCTTGTCTTGTATCTGTCAGTCCGATGCAGATGTCTCAAATAACTTGAGAGCACCAATTATGGTACATCTATGTTTAGGCACTTAAGTCACTCCCTCTGTCTAATCTTCCATGGGGGCTACAATCTGGTGGGTCAGAAGAGGGTGCCAAAAAAAAGAGGCCAAAACAAAGCACCAAAGCAATTCAGTACCTTTAACGAGATAATCTGCCCCTGAGCCAAATTTTCCCATAAATTTAACACACCATGTTGGATTTAGACCTTCAAGCACAAGTGTTTATTTCATTTGAAATGTTTATATTGTGCCTGATGTAATGATAGCTTTTCTCATTGAGTGTAGAAATCCTTCTTTTAACTTCTAGTAAGCTGTTAGTTAAATAATGCTTGCTATTCTAAGGTAAGTGAATGGATTTGACAGTTATCTTTAAAAACAAATGCTATCTTTAAAAACAAACTAAAATATCCACCATGAAATTTTGATTACTGACTGTAAGTTTCCTTGCTTTCCAATTCTTGGTATGTCTTCTCTTTTGTGCATTATGAGAAAATGTGAGCAAGACTTCTGGGTTTTCAGCTTCCTCAGCTCTCTGTTTATCTTCTCTTAAATGGCAGAACTGCTTTAGTTAAATCCTTCATCAGGTTTTTCCTCATATATCCTCAGACTTGTTTCGTCCTGAAAAATTGATTTCATAACTTCCTTCCTTGTACTTACTTATAGCCAGAAGAGTTGTAAACCTTTCGGAGCAAACTCCTGTGAGGTTTCCTGATTCTGTTTTCACTTCCTGTTTAAAGAGAGAAGTTTTAGTTTTAGATTACTGATGAAAGACACCTTATGAAGATGCAGTCACTGTGTGTGAATCAAATCTGGAACTGCAAGTCATGTTTAAGGAACTTGGACAGAACTGCTTGGGGAAGTTTGTGTATTTGCTGCCTGTACTCTTGCTATCTTAAGAGATAGCACACAGAGTTAATCCTCCAAAACTATTTAAAAAGAAAACAAGATGTTAGTAAATTTTGTCAGATCAGCAAATGCCGATGTGAGCATCAGGTCTGGCAGGTATGCTCTGGTGGCTTTGCTGTCTGATTTCTTTCATGTTGGGTGGCTCTTGTTAGTACAGGTGACAGGCTGTGTCAGTGGGTTTCTCTGCTGGGCTGCGGGGATGTGTATTTGAAGATGCCGGTGTGCTGTGCTCACTTCTTGGCAAAGGAAATGTTTATCCTTGTGAGATGGAATTGCAGCTCCTTGGACAGACTTTACTTTGCTGCATTTTTGTGGTTTCTGCTCTGTGACAGGCAGGAGTGTGGGAAAACCGGAAAAAGTTCAGCACCAAAAATGCACAGAAGGGGGAAAAAAAGCAAAAGATTCCTTCAGAATTTCAGAAAACGAATCCAAGTATCGAAGGCTGCAAGGAGCCGCTCCGGAAATATTTTCCAAGTTGCCTTTCAGTCTCCAGCGCAAGGCTCCAAACCCATTCTTGCCATTCATAGGATCTTGCAGTAACATTTTTTCACTTACATGGAAAACAACAGTGCCTAGCTATACTTCCAGCATACTGAGAGCTGATCGTTTCAAAACTGCTATGTCTCAGACTAATTTAATCCATTCATTGTTGTCAGGAAAAGTCCAGATACGCATCTACAGAGGGGAGTGAATGGAGAAAAGCCTCTGTGTCAAAGAAATATAGACTAGAGAGGAAAGAGATGTCTTGCATGCTCCAGCCTGTTTTCTACAGTCCCTGATAATTTGTACAAAGTGTTTTCGGACACATTGTGTAGTCTGCTTTCAGGAAAGTCCAGTGGTAGAAACTACTGTGTGCTATAAAAATCTGTTTAAGAATCTAGATGACCTTTTCATCAGCTAGTTTCTCCTGATGTGCTATCTGAATTTTTCCTTTGTTTCACCCTGTTGTACCTTGTTCCTCCTTCCTGAACCCTAAACACTTACTCATGTAAATACTTTCCATCTTTTGAATATCCTTTTACTTCTTGGAGTAAACTAATTATGCTTAGACTTGTGGAGGTTTTGTTAACCTCATATAGTAGTTCTACGTGCCACGTCCTTAATTGTCTTGAATTTACTGTATTTTCTTCAGTTTGTCAGAGTGCTTGGACTGTGGCACCCAAAATTGTACTTTTCTGGTGAGACTGCCGTGCCCTTAGGTTATGACATGGCAACTATCCCTCTCCATAACATCTTTTTTGGCTGCTTCATTTGTCTGTCAGATCACTTTTGATTTGCTGCCTTCTCTCACTCCATAATACTTCTTGGCTATTTTTCTGATCTCTTTCTTTAAAGAGGATCTCAGGCCTATGTATTGTTTACACAAGACTCACTGAAACTGATCCCATTCTGTTGTTAAAGCTCTCGTGTCTCTTTCTCCCCTGATATATTTCAGTAAGCCCGGCCTTATTTCTGTTTGCTCTTGCACTGCCTGGCTTTTGTTTCACATCTTAATAAAGATCATCTTTTTAAAGTTGTTTCTAGAATTTCTCCAGAGACAGGACAGTGATGACAAAACTAAAATCAACTTTGTCTCTTTGACCTATCTCCTCCTTGCATGCATTACCAATTTTCTCCCAGCCAGCACACGTGGCTTCCAGAAAAGGAAGAAACAAGAAGTAGAAAACTCAACTACAAAGAGAATGAGATGCTAAAGATGAACATTACTGACTAATTCAAAAACTGTCTAGTAACTTGGACACTTTCCTGGTTGAAACATAAAGGAAAAAAGTAATGGAACAGCCAGACAATTCAGTCTTGTCTTTTCAGTTCCTGGCTTCTCTTGTTTTTGTAAAAGGTGGTGGGTTGACTTTATAATGGATTGTGTCCAAAGCAGACTCCTTGCTTAAACTAACAGAGTGGAAAACTGGGGCCCATATTAAGGTGTGGAAAAAGACTAACTGGGAGAAATGGTTTAGTATGCAGCTCTATGCTGAAATACAGCACCGTAAGAGGATCTCACAGGGCTCCATAGTTTTGATCAAATCTTTTATCACTAATAGATAGTTTTTTGAACTGCTAACACAACAAGCTCTTTTTTCTTTCCCACAGTCAGACTGGGTCTTTCCACTGCTCATATTGCCACTACTATTGACAGGTCTGTGAACCGTGAAGAGACCTGCTGATATTTTGAGATAGAGATCACAGATACAGTATTTATAAGCTGTGGAATGAAGCAGATGTTCCCTGGAAAAGCAGTATTTGGTATATGGAATCTTCACATTATGGATGATAGCATGCAAAGTAGAAAAATACATTAGCTCAACTGTTCACCAGAGTGAACTGGTGGTAGATGAAAAATCATTCTGCTTTTGGGAATGACTAAGCTGTAATAAATACAAGTTTCTGTGCTATCACTCATAGTCACTTTTCAGAAACCTTCTCTCTGTAACAGTGCCAAGAAGAGTAAGGCTTTGAACAACCTGTGTACAGAACCATCACTCAAAGAAAACATCTCAGAAAAATTGATCTGTCTATATTAGACAACTGTATATAAGGAGAGGAAATGCTAGGTAGGGAAAAGGAGCATATTGTTCAAGATGTTATCAGAGAGAGACCAAGAAGATCACCAAGTTTACCAGCAGCAGACTGGAACATTACAAACTGTTGGGGACATTGATCAGTGTGGCATAATGTCTTGTACTGAACATCTCTGTAAATGTCATAACTCTATTCAGGAAGCCTTTTGAAATAAATACTCCTTTCAAGTCCTACCACCACAGCACAAAAATCTTTCTACCATGTTCTCTTTTGTTTTACATGGTGCCAGCAGTAGAAGAGCCAAAGTTCTTCTCTATTGTAACTAGTATAGAAATAGGGTAGAGGGGATCCATTTCTCCAGGGTTCAGGAAATCTATCCCAGAGTGGGGAGGAGTCCTGACTGCAGTTGGACACAGAAGTAGCCAGCTTTTCTAGGATACACTGGCCAAGCCTAGCAAATGTGCCAAAAGCAGATGATGATCACAGAGCAAGCCCTGTAAAACACTATGGCTCTGTTTTGTATCCTGTCTTGCCTATGAGTGAAGTGTCTTTAGTGAGCTGGCTACATCACACACATAAACTGAGTGCCCACTGGAAAGAGCACAGGCAGCAGAACACACATCTAACAGTTACTGGAACCCCTTCGACTGTTTTGCTACTGCTGTACTGTAGCATGCTTGTTTTTTCAGCTCCTGAATATCTGGGTTAATCAGGCTGCCTGACCCTTACACATTTTTGGCAGTAAAAGCAGTGCATCTGAGAGACGTGCCTTGATTTCACACCCTGACACAGCTGGGCTCACTAGACCTGTAGCTCATAGCCCTTGGCTAGCCTCAGATCATACACACAGATACTCATGCAGGGGTACCCCATCCAAGAACAATAAAGAAGAACAAGCTTCCCTGGCTCTGGGTCTTTACATCTGTTGCTGTCCTCTTGTCAAACCTGGCCTTTTTGTGATGTGAATATGTTAGTGTGAGATCTGTCTGGTTCCATTGGACCTTTAGATACATCTGTAGCATCCCAGAAATAGGTTGTTAAAACAAAGGTGTTCAAAATTCAGTCAAAAAAGTATTTGTCTTTCACCTGTGGAACAGAATTTGCAGTCCAAGGTTGGGCAGCTTAGTGTTAGTCTAGTACCTGAATTAAGGAAGCCAGTATCAGTTTTGAGCATGAGGTAGCCATATAGGAGATGGAAAAGAGCAATGACAGATACTTGTTTTTGTTAGTATTGAACAAGAAATGGAGAACATAACAATGGATTGCACTGGAAGTGCAAAGAAGTGGAAGCAAAAACAACACAGACATTAAAAGCAGGAAACTGAGAAAAGGCAGTAGGATTTCAGCCAACCCAAGGAGGAAGAAAGTGGAAAGGGATTACCTCAGTTTAAACAGTGAATATGTTCTGGCACTGAAGCTTCCATCAGGACAGCACAGAGAGTATGAGGAAGTGAGGTTAGCATGGTGGGAGATCCCAGGAGCAGAGCTGAGAGTGAGCCCTCAGAATGAGGTGACTGTTGAAACTGCAAGAATCAAGGTACCCAACATTGTGGGTAGGCAGAGAAGAAGGGCAGGTCTGTAGAGATAAAGAAATTTTCTGAACAATAAGGTAGAAGAGTGACTGTTCCCTGTTTTGCTTTTTTATTGTTGTTGTACTTGCTGGCATTCTTGATTACTTTTTGAACTACTAGTCTTGCATTCTACTTACAGAAGGGTGAGCTGAATTTGGCCGTCAGTTGTGCTGAGTTAACAAAGTGGACAAGCTAATTATGAACATGGAACCTCTTTGTAAGAAGCATAAAGATCCATCTGGATTCTCAGCTGGACCATGCAAATATCAGCACAAAAAAAACCCCCATAAGTACAGATTCAAAATTCTCTCCAAGAGACAATAAACACAGAAACAGGCACCTCATTTGACAATAGCATTTCCAGTTAAGGCTGGCTGAAGTAAGGGGCTGTGGTATGCGAATATATCTGCATCCTTCTCACTTCATGTATGGACTCCAATTCATTTAACTGAAATACAGCTGAAATAAAATGCAGGAGTCCCTCACAGACCTTTTAGCTGTCAGAAACACCTGGGTTACTAGCAACTTGCTGACCTTGAAATCTGGAAGCAAAAGGTTTCAGATAAAACCATAGAAACTGCACGTGTTTAAACAGTGAATTGCAATTTAAACAGTGAATAACAGCCTGTTAGTTGTCAGGGCATCTCATGGGGATTGGAGATTATGGTGCTCTTCTGGGGAAGAGCTGCAGAGCTGAAAGAGTGAAGAAGGACTCTGGCAGAGATGAGTGTACTTGCAGAAGTCTGTAATCAGAAATGAGTTGGGCCGGAAGGAAGAAAATCAAGGAAGAATAAGGGAGGAGAGGACAAACCAGGAATAGATGGATAATTGCACAGATTTTTAAGGACAGAATAGATGCTTGCAGCTGTATGGCTTGCCCTTCTCTTGTGAGTAGACCCAATTTTTCTGTAAGAGATCATGGTCTCAGTTTGGTAATGAATCTTTGTGAGTTAAAGTGCAGTTGTAGTTTACACAGTATAGTTTTGCTGTAACTCAAGTGCTGAGATCAATGCAGAAGGATTTGCATAAGGTATCTGTTTGAGGAATGGCACTGGATTACTGAAAATGAGATGCAGCCCATGTGTCTCAGTTTGCAAGATAAGTGAGAAATCTTGGCTAAATGAGCTCTCTCTGCTGAGGCAAGATGCAAAGACTTAACTCTTGAATTTAGTATGTTTTGACAGCATATGCTGTGCAACAGTTGCTTAATCACTTTAATTCAAATCATTGGACTAAGATGACTGCAGCATTACTAGTTGCAATGTATGTTGGTGGTCCAATACAATTTACTATCTTCTTTATTCTCCAGAATCAGCTTCCAAGGCACGTGAGACAATTAAGTGTTTTAGTCACATCAAAGTTTTCCTGGTGGCTTGACTGGTCATTTGTCTTGCTCTGCTTTTTTGGAGTCAGTTGCTGTCACTACCTTTTTCATACCACGTTCAGGCGCAGCTTCATGGTTACAGTTCCAGTGAAATGATGTAAACTAGGGGAATTCTCAGGTTTTTGTTTGAGACTATTATTTATCCTTGCTCTATCACTTCTTATCTCTGTCTAACTTTATGGTTTTATAAATTATATAGGGTCTCCTCCACTGAAAAGCAGCTGAATGGATTCCAGAACAGCCTTCACAGTGCTGCATCCTGTGAGCCAGGGACATATTCCACAGGTGAGTGACAGTGCCAAAGACCATGGAAGTGGGGGTGGGCATGCTGGGATGCTTTCATCTTTTTCAAGAACTGGCAGGGAAGAAACTTACCAGCAAGAAGAAAAGCAGCTGCCTCTTCTACATGTAGTGGTTCCTAGGTAACAGTCTGGGTTCAGCTGTGCAGAGAATTCATACCCCCTGGGATTAAAAAGACTAAACAGAAGGGAGCAAAGGCTGAGTTTCATAGATTGGAAGACCCCTTAAAATATGGCTGTGGAGAAAAAAAAACCACCTTGGCTCAAGTGGTTCCT
Source organism: Promerops cafer (assembly GCA_013398275.1). Classification (NCBI taxonomy): domain Eukaryota; kingdom Metazoa; phylum Chordata; class Aves; order Passeriformes; family Nectariniidae; genus Promerops; species Promerops cafer. The sequence continues at coordinate 1,024,996 of VZSE01013367.1, read as the reverse complement.
TTTTGCTTTAGACTTTGGCACAAGATGCTCTCTTGTTTAAGCTTGGCCTGTAATAAAGGGCCAGGACATTCTTTACATTTTTCTTCGGTCTTGCAGAAAAGCTCTTAGTGCAGAAAGACATAGCTGAGACTTGTGAATCAGCTGCATAGTGAAGTCAATCAGTAGAGGTGAAAGTATCTGATAGAAAATCACTGAGAGTTAGAGAATCAAATCTTTGTCTTTCCCTAGTGCCTAATTAATTCAAACAGGTTTATCTGCTGTTAAGTTCTCAGCAAATGAGGACCCAATCAGTTTTTCATTTATGCAGACCTATTGGCAGACAGAGCATAGTCTTGTAAACTCATACTACCCATGGCTCACAGTAATTTGTGATAGTGCTGTAATGGAATATATGGACACATTATGTTCCAGAATGCTTTGAAAAATTATGTTTCTGATCTTCTGTTTTTCAATGGAACTGTGAAAACATGACTTGAGTGTCACTAATGCAGTGATCTCTGTGTTTTCAGAGGCTGAAATAAAAGTTTGTGGAGGGGTGAACTACCCAGTTCATCTCTTGGATATTTATCTCTGAAACTTAAGATATTACATTTCCATTATTTATGTCAGTGATATTTTTGCTGATCCTCTAGCACAAACATTCAGCTAATGCATTTAACACACAGTTCCAAACTGCCTCCCACACTTTACCACCTGCCAAAAACTCCAGTTATCCTACCAGAAATTTTATAGGGTGAATGGCCATAGTCAACATAAAACACCCTATGGTACACTGGAATGTGACAGTGTACTCTGGCATATAATGGGATTATCAAAATAAATAAAATCATGTCAACCCTGTGTTATATGTATAGCTGAATCAAAAGTTTTGGTCTACCATGTAGCACAATTTAAGTTTTTAGTACAGTATATAAAGCAAGGTTACAGATAAATTTAAAAGTAAATGTAAAAATTAAGCTCTCAATATATTGACAAAACTGGTTTCTTGAGTGGACTTACATGAAGGTGTTTGTGTGCTGAATTCTGCCTTCTTTTTCACATTTTCAAGAGTACTGTTACAGTTGCCACCCTGTAATTTTAACCTTTCCAAGAGAATCTCTCCATCTCCTCTGGATACTGTTGTTTTGTGTGTCCATGATAACCATAGGCAGCATTTTGCTGTCCTTCCCCATTTCTGTGAATACCTACGCAGTGCATGCATGAAGATTGATGACAATATTAATGATGGTATGCAACAGCCAGAGCTGGAGGAATGATAGAGGCTAGATAACAACTGTAAAGTTCAGGGTAGTCACTTCTCTGTGAATACTTGTAATCCAGTGAGAATTGAGAACTTCAGCTCATGTTTCCTTCTGTAGAACTGCTCTAGCTGCATTGTGCTAAACTACCCTCTCTGAAGCTGAAACAAAGGGTTAGCCTGCTATTTAGCTAAGAGTATCAGGGCTTAGGTAAAGCCCAGGTTTGGTTAGGGGTAGGCTAGTAGAAGCATGGTGGGTGGGCTACTCAAAGCTTCCTTGCTGCTAAAAGAGGTACATAGCTCCAAGAACAGTGCTAAATATTGCCGTGATTAAACTAACTAGAGTAAAATGTTTGTTCTTGGAAACTGGGGAATGATATTTTCTTGAGCTTTGCACCAAGCTACTGGTATGTGTCAGAGGCTGTTGTGCCCAGTTTATATGCCTCAGAAACTACTCTGCAGTAGTAGTCCTTGCTGCAGGAACAGCTGTTTTTCTTCTTCACTCTCTCCATTGATTGCTTACACTAGGGCCCCGATTTCCCCTCGGCAGCAGTTTACTTGGGGTTACTGTTTCACATGTATTTAGTATCTTAGATACCAACTGGAGAGGTTGGACACACAAGTCATAAAGCAAATCACAGAATAAACTGCAAGCATTTAAAGATAGAAGGCTGTGAAGGGCTGCAGATACAAAAGAGGAACCAGGCAGAACCTCTGTATAAACGCATACACACAGATGATCAAAATCGTCTGAGAAGTGTGAATCGGCTTTCTCCTCTAACAGCCTATTTGAAAATAGTTATGGGGCTCTGTGAAGAAGCATAAAGGTGTCACAAATGATCTTACCTCAAGCCAGGATGATGCTCAATGGAAGAGAGAGTCAGGCAGTATGGAAACTTTTAACTGGACTGTCCAGAAGACAGTTCACTAGTGGTTAGTGCTGCAGCTGTAAAATAGCAGTTGTAGACACTGTTGTGCAGTGGGCTCAGGCTCTCGAGAACAGATCCTTTGGAATAAAAGGGAAAATAAAAGTCAACATTTCTGCAGAGTAGCTCAGGATTCTGAAACCAGCCACCACTACAATGAAAGTAGCCTCATCCTCATTTCACAGAGAGGCAGAAGTTGTGGGAGCTGTCTGTCACTGGTGTAATGACAGAGAAGGCAGAGAGCCTCATGACTCTGTACAGACAGGAAGCTAGCTAAATTTGCAAGATAGCAAATGGGGGTTATTTGTAGTGTCTGAAGAGACAGGTTCTTAGCAAAATTTGTGGAAGTTTAGCAGGATTTATTCTAATAAAGAAATACTAAGAATTACTGCCTCTAGGGAACATTTAAATTGCTTGTGACCTGAGTTTTCACTGAACACCCAGCCACTAGTGGGTTTCTGAAAATACAGCCATTTTCACATTGCTTTTTTTGTTCTGTGTTACTTTGAGGGTCCCTCAGCATTACACTGATTGTTTCCTGTTTCGTGGAATTCAGCAATTCAATTAGTATTATTGAAACAGGGTGATTTTGAATTTAGGAACCAGTTTTCTTATCAAAGTCTTCTTCAGAGTACAGCTTGCTGAGTAACGGCTAAGTCCTGTGGTTGATTGTTCAGGTCCAGGTTGTGTTTAGGAGGCTGTGCTTGAGTTCAGATGATGGTCAGGCTGGTCATTTTTGTTTTACTGTATATTTTAAGAATGTAAGGTGTATGGAGACATCTTGCTGTGTTTTGCTGGTTTATTTTCCTTTCCTCTCTAGTAGCATTAGGTAAATAGTGTGTGAATTTGTTTTCTTGAGAAAGTGAAGGTCTAGGAAAAAAACATGTAATTTTTCCACCAGAATTTAGCTTTTGAACAAGCTGGCAAGAAATATCAAGGAATTTTTGTAGTTACGTGTCAATCTCAAAGTTAGAAATTAATTCTATTTTTTTTTTTTCATTTTTTAAAATGGTAACACAAAGGAGGTTTTGGGGAGACTAGAGGATGAAGAGCACTTTATGAAAACATAACAGCATAGTCCCAAGCAGCTTCTCTGTTCCTGAACTGAACTCTTGTCTGCAAGAGCCTGGAGATAGGAACAAATCTGAAAGTGCAGTTAACCCCTTAGTGCAGCTGTAGAGTAGACGCTCACGTTGATTTTATTTGGTTTGGTTTGATTTCCAAAGGTTAACAGCAACTGTTGAGTTGCTGTATGAATGACACCTGTGTTCTTTATGCTTTTCTCCTTTGTTTGCTGCCAGCTTCTTGAGAGTTTGTGACTTTTTTTATTTTAAAAGCTTCAGAAGACAGAGCACCTCTGGGGTTCTGTTTTGCTATGATAAAAACATAATCTATTAATGAACTATATAATTACAAACAAATATGAATCATGATTAAAACCTGGCAAGACTGATGCCTGGCTCCAAACCTGACAGGACCATCATCTTTCCGTAATCAGACTGATTAACAGTCAGTGCAGTTTTATTGTGCTGATGTTTATATTACTAGTGTCCACATAACTTTTCCACTGTGTCTACTGAGAGGAGAAAAAAACCATTAGAATTAGCAGAGGTAAAAATTAATAATATGCATTTCAAGTTTGACAGTGAAGACCACTAATTCATGCAAAGTCTTGGATCTCTACCTAGTCTGGTTGAAAACATTAGTCCAAAACTAATTTATTTGTATTTTAGTTCTCTGGAGAATACTTGATGCAGAAAATGAGTGTCAAAACTCTATCTGAAACTAGGATGAAACTCCTTGAGCTAGTTGGTACGGACTTGATTTTATTGCCCATGATTCTCAGTACTGTAGCTGTGCTTAGTTGCAGGGTGATGAACAGTTGTCTGTTTATTTTAGACATTCACCTGCCCCCGTATCTGCATGAATGCCAAGTCCAGAAAGTATGCAACTCTTTGAAATAAAGTGTGTTAACATCTGTAAGGCCTTAGAACTGCATCCTGAACTGCAAAGAGACTAGAATAATATGGGGATTAATAAAATGGTTTGGATCTAATCCATGTAGAAGGCAGGCTGCTATTCTTCATTTTCTAGTGATATCCTTCTTTAGGCTGAGGTGGAGAGCAGAGTCCAAATGCCATCCAAATATGATGAATGTGTAAGCAGTGTGGTCCAGTATGGAGCAATGAATGGAGCCTGCTTGTAAACTAGTGACAGTAACAAGCACTTTTGTACTTACTCTTCTCACCATCTAGCATGGTCCAGATTTTTTTCATTTTACATAAAATCTACAAGTAGACTGTGTATTTCTGCAGCTTTTTATATCCAAGATTATTGTATGACCCTTCGAAACAAGGTCATGTTATTATATGCCTTGTTATTGAAGACCTGAAATTAGAGTTAGCATTGGAGGTGCTAAATCTTGACTGGCTGTTGTCTACCCACTGCTTGAACATTATTCTTGAAGTGCAGCATCTTTAGATTCCTTTAGCAGGTATGCAAATATACAAGCTTCTAAATTGTCATGGTTCAGAAAAAAAAAAAAGAAAAAGGCAAGTAAACATAGCAAGACATATAAACAAGACACATACAATCACTTCATATTTCTTGCCAGATCTAAACAAACAAAAAAAAGTCTGTGTGGAATTTGGAGATTCTTTTATCAATGAGAATCTCTCAACTCTCTTGGAGCATAAAGGGTGGTGATGGGATGTAATATGTACTGTTACCACTGTGCATGGCCTGTGTCAGACTTCCAGCCATTTGTTACAGTGAGGTGGAATTCCCAGCTGCCCAGCCTTGTCCAGGCTTCCTCAGCTTCTGCCAGGTTCCCTGCAGCCTTGGAAAGCAGTAGATTGTTGAACACCAATGTATTTATTTTTATGTTGTTACCACATTCCCAGGAGGAACCTTGACTATGATTTCAGCTGGTCTCACCACACTGTCCAAATCCTTCATCAGGAGCAGCTGGGAAAAGAAATCACTCAGGTTTCTACACAGCACATTGCTGGTACGCCTCCTCCCTCTCACTAATCCTGTTAATTCCAGTCTTCATTTGCTACCCTCCTGGTTCTCTGTGTTGTTGCTGTGACTGACTGCACAAATGGTCTTCACTTTAAAAGATGACCTTCAAACGGGCACCTCAAGTAACCTCTACCTCAGACTACTTTGACTACTTTGGCACAAGGTATCTTATGACACAAAAGAGCAACTTTTGATGTCACCTCATTACTTATCCTAGCCTGAAAACAGAGTCATGATGAGCTCTTCCACATAAATCCTTTCAGAACCACCTGTCTGGCTGAGAAGCTCTGGGTGGATCATTGAAGAGGGAGCTCCTGTGTGATATCCAGCACTTTGCATCAAACTTTTCTGGTGTGGTCTCTCGCCCTGCATATAGCCTTTGTTAACAGCAGTTCTGTCAGTATCTCTCTGTAATGCTGTGTCCATGCAGAGAAAGGATCATTGAGAAACAGAATTAGTCCCTTTTATCATACTTTGGAAAGCAGTGGAGCTTGAGTTGAATCCTACTATTGTGCCTCCCTTTTTGGGAGGACAAAAAATCTGTCACAATGAAGGATATTTAGTTTCACATTTGTTCTTATAGTTATCTTCCTAAAGCCATTGTTTTTTTATGCATCACAAAAACATCCTGAATAATTTCTCTCTTACCCCTACTGACTTCCACAGTTTTATAAGGAGGGCACACAGGAAGGAGGCAAAAATAATTTCACTCCCTGCTTTAGTTGATGAATCAGTCCTAGTTCAGATAATGACACACAAGCCTGTAGTACCAGATGGGCCAGAAGGGAAAGGAGAAGGGTAAAGAGGCTTTCTTTTTACCCCATTTCTTAGTACTCTTTGGAGGGGCAGGGAACCATTATCTTATGACTAACAATGAGCAAATATTGATGTTTCGAATCAGTACCTTTAAAATAGACACAAGTTATCAACAGGACGTGACTATGTTTGAGTTTACCCAGTTCTGAGAAAAGTGTAAGTCTCATTAAGTCTCAGGAGAGTGTAAAGTGCTGCCAGAATCAGCATTCCAGGCCCTTCTCAGATGATGTTAAGAAGATGATATCCTACTCAGCCCTTGCCTCTCAGATAGAACTGAAGGTCAGTGTTCACTTCTAGTCATCAGAAATGACGTTTATTCCTTAACTTGTGAGAGCAACCTGCCTCTCACATCTTTACTCAGCCTTTTGCCTTTCTTTTATGAAAGGAAGGTGCTTTTTGCTGTTGCTGCTGATCTCATGCCACTGAAAGGACATTCCACATCTCAGGACTCTTCCTGAGAAAGCAGGACAAAATGGAAAGAACAGTCTTTAGAGTCAGCTTCCCTGTGTAAGAGCTAGAACTTGAATTTTAGGAGCCTTCACTTCTGACAAACTCGGAAGCAGGATAAGTGATGATTGCAGGCAGTTGGCGTTTTTGACTGATGGGAGGCTGGGCATTGCTTATTCTCAGTAGTGAGGCAATGGCAAACTGCCTGTGTTTCCTTGCTGTGTTGGAAGTGTCATTGAAGATCAGGTGCGCAAAAACTGGGGAGAGGTTATATAATATTTTGGCTGCTTCTGTCTCACATCTGGTCCTTTGGAATTAAGCTACCTATAGAGGAGATGACTTTGCCCATCCAAATTGGATTTTGTTTTAATTTGGCATTGTTTTATTGAGGCTAAAAATAGAAGCCAAAATGTGTGTGAATAGGCTAAAACGTGTGTCTGAAGTTATAAAATGAAAGGTGGGGAAGAGCCAGAGAAGAGAGAGCCAGAGTGAACCAGGGAGTAGAGAGGTGAATAAGAGAAATCAGAAAGAAGGCTGTCAAGTACAGAAGGGCATTAGCAGTTGGGATGAGTGCGTGGTGTCTTTAACATGGGGAGCAGGAAGGCTCATGCTGACTTCCACTGGTGTTTCTCTACTTGTCAGTGAGTCTGTGTGCTGCTTTTTGATGCAGGAAGAATTCTCTGGAATACAGTTGTATGTACTGTTCAAGACATATACATCACACTCCCCCCACACACTCAAACATCCACACCTCCCCACCCCCCAATAAAATTTTCATGACTTGGAACTGCTGCTTTCCCTTGCCTTCCTGGTCCAACAAGTCAGGTTGAAATTGTGCCCAAAATACGGGGGAGGGAAGGCTGGCTTTCTGTTGTCAGCTGTTCCAGCTTGCTAGTGTCAGTCACCCATAGATATAAATAAACCCCATTTATTTATTGCCTTTCTTAGTTATACTATATATTAACAAGAGAATGCTGGGCATAATTCTAAGATCAGGAATTAACTCTGGGATAAAAAAAATCTTAATCTTAGCTTTTCAGGGAGAAAGGAAGTTCCTGTTTTCAATACTAGATTCAGGAGACTTCAATATGCTGCTCAGTTCTCACACAAACTTTCTGCGGGTAGGATGAAACAGTCCAAACTAGCTGTAAAAAATATTAGCATGGGCTTCTGACCCAGTACTGTCATCTAGCCTTGTGCTAGTCTCTGACTTATTCCTGCAGCTTAAAAGCACAGTAGATTAGGTGCTGGTTTGTGAGCAAGGCTATGGACATCTGTGCTGGGAAAGTCTATATGGCAATGAATTTTAGTGTGCAGATAGCTCTTAAATGACTTCATGCAACTCCTTTGATTTTGTTGTGACTCAGAATCATATCCATAAAAGGGAGGTAGTCCTTTTCTTCCCACTGTGACTGTTCTGAGTTTTTGAGGTACAGTCAGTGATGACATAATAGTGTGTAAACATGTGGACAGACACAGGGGCAGATACTTTGACACCTCCTGGCAGGCAGAGAATAAAGGAGGCTCATGCTGTTGAATGTAGTGATTCACTGCAGTGACTCTTTATCACTGGAGAGAATCAACCCTTAATGTTGGCTGCTGTCAACAATGAGCTCTTTTTTTGTTCCCCTTACTCAACCAGAACCTCCATCTACTCAACTACAAGGAGGTGGAATGCTCACCAGTAGCTTTGAAATGATGAAACTTCAGAGAATTATATACATTAATATTTATGAAATTACTGAATTGGCAACGACCTGCACTCTTGTTAGGAACTTACATATTTACTTGTAGACGTAGGAATGCCCCTCTCTGGAGTCTTCAAGGTAATCATACAAGAACTCAAGGAAAGTGCTTTTAACTCAGTTTGTGAGAAAAGACAAAGTGTGCTATGCATTTCTGTAGGAATAGGAAGGGTCAAACATCTTTGAAACAGGAAAATGAAGTTGAACTTGGCTGACTTCTCTCATGTGCCTGTTTCCTTAATTTCAGCATATTGCCAAGGGATACGTTTCTGGACTGGTATCCTATCTTAATGCACATAGTTGACAGTTCAGTTCCTAATTTAGTTTTCAAACTTTCTGTGCAGTGACATAGCTGGCAATTCCACTTTCTAAACTTCTTTTCAGATCCTGTGCGCTCTCTGATGTTTGGCACTATGCTGGACTTTCAAGGAGAGTGTATTTTCTTTAAATATAGCAATATTTTTAATAAACAGCTCTCAACAAATGTCACTCATGTTTAGGAGCAAGCTGATGTGCCAAATACACAGGACAAGCTTTACCTACTAGATTAGCTGTAAAATTCAAGCTGTCCAAAATCAACTTGGTACATTTCTAAGTGTTTTGGATTTTTCTGTTTAAAGGGCTGTCTAAGGATGTTTAAGTAAAAGAAGTGAAGATGAAATTGACATTTTCCCATAATGTGCCTAAATAGTAAAACGCTGCAGTATGTAGAAGTCAAAACTATATCTTTATAATAATGGGGGGTAGGGGCCAAAATTTGATATTCCTATTTTGTTTCTTTTTAAAGATCAACCTTTTCACACCCCTAGCTCTCCTGCACCAAGGTCCTCAGCATGTGCTGGAGTGGGGAAGTAGACTCCCATGCAAGCAAATGAGTAAAAGACCCAAAGAAACAGACAAAGCATACTGATATGGGAAAAAGATTTAGAGGAGGGTGCATGTGAAGAGATGAGTCACATGAGTCAGAAGCAAGAGTGAAGAAGGTATTCTGGTGCTTGAAAGGAATACCAAGAGTACTTTTTCACACAGTAGCTTACTAAGGTTTTGTTATATTGGTCTGTGATCTCATCTATTGTGGCAGAGAGGTTGTGTGATAGGGACACCCAGGTTTCTGGTGATGGCTGAGATTTGCAGAGCAGTGCAGCAGTTTTCCCCACAAAAACAGTCCTCCATGATTACTCAAAATCTTTGAGTAAAAATTTTTTTTTTCCTCAGCTTCTGCTCGCAGAGAAGGATTAACACAGAACTCCAGGTGAGGAATCCTAAGAGTTGCTTCAAGTATGGGACAAAGGAAGAAGCAGCAGCAGTGACTTCACACCATCACATTCCCATATCAGGCAAAAAAGAGAGAAGAGGAGACCTTGGTGAGAGAACAACCCACTAAAAAGAGTATCTAAACATCTGTGAAAGCAGATTGTGGTGATACACCTGCAAGCTGAGGTGAATGAATGCTTCTGAGAGCTTCTGCTGCTGAGTCTTTGTCCCTTCCTTCCATTTCTTCCTGATCACTCACTGTGAGATCTTTCTGTACGACAAGAGATCTTTCCTGCAGCTGTTCTTCCTGAACTCCAGGTTTGAACATAAAGTGTCACTTGCTCAGCCATTTCAATCTCTTCTAGTCAGGTAACAGCCAAGATTCCATGCTTTCATCACATGGCAACCATCAGCAGAGAAGAATATTAGAACATGTGATGGGAGATGTCTATATTGGTTGCCATCTTGAATTTTGGCACGGAGCCATAGAAATTAACAGTTTAAATAAAATAATTTCATTCGTTTGTTTTGGTTATAATTTCAGTTATTGACTCACGCTCAAAATATTTGCTGTTGTTATACTGGACAGGATTTAAAATCTGTCTGTTTCACTGTGGGATACTTGTATTCTGTGTGGCTTATTCTGTATTTTGATTTCTGTTTGTTTAGACTTTGTAAACTTTTCTAATTGGCTGATGTTTTCAGACCCAGGCTTGAACCCTAAGGCCCAGGTGGCTCTTATCAGTTGCAATAGTGTCTTGGTGAAGCACTCCAGTTAAAATTTGCCTAGTGTTATGAAAATTAGTTTTCTTGTGTTAGAAAACAATGTCAGCAGCTGGAAATTGTATTGGAGAGAAGATACATCCATCCTTAAAATGAACAGGAAGCGGCTTCAGCTCTGGCTCTTTGTTGGTGCCAAGTTAAAGGAGAACTCAGTATTTTGCAACTTCTGCCTTGTCCAACAGCAAGGAGTGTGATTGATAGTTCTCAAAGGTAAAAAATCTTCAATTGCTTGTATCAGAGTCTTCAGAGATTGGATTCAGCATCCTGTTTGATCTCTTTTCTTACTCCATTTCCCCCTGTCTTTTCTAGTTTGTATAGTCAGTGTTAAGAGATCATTCAAATATGTTGACAAGTAGATAGTGATCAACCCAAAGGACTGACAGAAGAAACTGTATCAGAGGGGGAAGGCGTTTTCTCTTGAAATGATTATGTTTGTGTTCACTCTTAGATCCCACATATTCCCTGTCACTCAAGATCAGACAAACTGTGAGAAGGTTAAATAATTATGTTCGTACCTTATTAGTTTCACCATCACTCGCTTCAGGCATGAATTCATAGGACAGAACATGCATTTTTCTATTTCTGCTACACTCACACATGTGACACACTTCACTTCTCTGAAGTGCAGCTCTCTGATACAGCTGTTCCCTTCATTAGCTTATCTTTCATTTCCATTAGACAGTCATGATCATGTTCACTTTCTTCACATTTTTGTTGGCTCATGATTAGTGAAAGTTTAGTTGCAGAAGTTGTTACTTCAGACTTGTGCACATTATCAGCAGCTGTGGGCTTCAGGACCTTAGGTCTGTTTTCTCACAGCCTCCTCTGCTGTGGTATTGGCTGTCACCTCCAGCTCGGTTGGAGGGGCTATTTCCATGTAAGATTGAGCTTCAGTAAATAACAATTCCATTCCTTTCTTCCTTCCAAAGGATCTGAGTTATCCTTATTCCACTGGGTTTTATGTACAGGATTGAATAGCTGTAGAATATGCATACTTGTGGACGTCCATCTCTGCTTTTGTTCTCTAGTTTGTTTGTTCAGGTTATCACAGCCACTGCTGAAAACTGTAGAGAGGTTTGTAGGATAGAGATTTCGTTAGTTCAGGAAAGGTGATTGTCTTAAAGGAATCATTGTCAGAAGCAACATTCTTACATCTTTGTCAAGAAAATTACCAATTAGTGCTGGCTTATTATGAACACAGGTGAATTGTTTCGTCAGCTTTGCCAGTCTCACACCCACTCATTTTGGGATAATGATTTGAACTTGGTTACAAACATTTTTCCTGAACTTCTTTGCATTGCATGTTAGATGTAGCCAACCCCCACATCTGTAACTGTGATGACTTAGTAGCAGTATATTAAATATCCTGTCTCTAAGATTTTTAAATATTCAGGAAAATGCACAGTGCAGTCTAAGACCCTTATTTTGAAGGGATGAATTTTGTCAGGAGCAGTGAAGACTTGCATCCTTTTGCCTGAGAAAATTTTTCTCCTGCTTCCGACAAATAAAAAAAACCAAGCCAGGAGTGTCAAGACTGGTCCTTTACCTGAAGCCAAACACCTAGACCGTGAATTCCTATTTATTCTCAGGGTGTGCTCAGCCAGAGCATCAAATGACCTAGCAGTATTCTTTTGTCTTGAGCATCTGCTGATCCTGTCTCTCAACACAAATGCTGATACACTGGGAACATGTGCAATAGAGAATCGGGATCAAATTCTGTGATTCCAGCCTCTTATTTTTTCCATCCGCCTGTATTCTTCAGCCTGGAGTCCATATGTCTTTGTGTGTGGTGGGTACTGTGTACTGAAGGGTCACATGTATTTTGTCTCTTTGCAGGTCTGCTACTTCCATGTCTGTCCCTTTCAATAAGCCTCTCAGTACTGCAGTTAAGAGATTCAGTGGGGAAGCACAGGACTGTTTCCCACCCATCTTGGGAGAGCAGGCATTTTACAGGGAGTGTTTACTACTACAAGGGAGGGAAGTAGAATAGCAATCCATTTTGGGTATATAATAGTTGCACAAGGGGAGTACAGTTATATGTGTTTCTCAAGTGTGGTTTATTTTTTCTCTGTATTCATCAATGGTTCCATCAGAAGTGTCCTTCTTCACTGCAAGAAAATTACTAATAGAAAGCCCCAACAATCATTCAGCATCTATCTCAGTGGTGACAGTAAATACTGTAATCAAAGGATCCCCCTCTTCTGTGACGTTTGTATCACTTCTAAATTACAGGGCCTGTTGTAGTGACAGAGAATCAGGCTTGTTAGTCTTGAAAGCAGTAATGTGTGCATCAGAGTCCTGGAGCCTGAGCTAATGAAGAGTTCATACAGCATTTTGTGCTGTGTTTTAGGTGATGAGCATACCACAAAATAAAAATTAAGGGGAGGGATATTAGTTTCTCTCCTTTCCAGAAGAGCTGACTTGTGCTCAATACATGAAGTATCAGGTTTCCTTTTAACATGTTTTATCTCTACCTTTAAAACAGCCTCACAAAGCATGTGAGTGCCATCAATGGGAGATCATGTTGTGACCCTAGACAAAACCACTTAGTCTTGGATGCCAACAAGATGTACTGAAATTTCTATTCTCGTGACTAGGTATGTTTCTGGACAATCATGATGTTTTGGAAATGCTCCTCACTATGATGCCTGCAAGGTCAACAGATGTAGCTCTGATACTGATTCCACACTGTGGAAGAAGTTTTGGTATCAAGACCTTTGTTTACTAGTAGGAATCTCAGTGCTGTGCCTTTTCCTCATAACAGATACTCTCCATATGTAAGGAGTTGAATGGCTGGCAGTGCTAGACCATTCTTCTTTACCTGAGGAGCTCATTGATGTACAGATGACTTTACAGAACAGACTTGGATTCTCAGCATGCATTCTCTAAGGCCTGTACCTTGAACTAATACAACACTTAGACTAATTTTGGATTATTTGCTGGAAACAAAAGTAGTCTGGATCCTGGGGTTTTTTTTAAGATTTACTTGATAAAACTGCCAAGGACTTTTTTCCTCAGTCAGTTCTATATTAACTGATAATCCTGGGCTCACTGTTTGAATCTGAATGGGTTATTTGATGGTGTATAAATAGTTGTATTTTTTTGGTTGCAGTAAGTGGCTGATTGATCCTTTTCAAATTTCCTTTCTGAACACATTATTCTCATGGTTCTGTCAGAAGTTTCTTCCAAAAGAAGCTTCTGAGCTTTTCTTAAATCTGGGGCTGGGCTTTTTTTTCCTTCTAGAACCTCACGTGTCTAGAGCTGACACATCCTTGTTTACACCAAATATCAGGAGAACCTTATTTAGCTTTACAGAACTGAGATTGCTTATACCAACAACTTAACATTCATAGTTTTCTTCATGCAGAAAGTGGTTAATTGGACAATAGATGAGCAAGGAAATATGTAAGGGAGAAGCTGAGAAAGGAGTAATTGTCCACAATCATGCCCACGAGAGGCAGGAGTATCAAATGAAACTAGAAGATACAAGTTTCAAAGAAAAAAAAATAAAGAAAGTGGGAGTAGATGGCAACTTTTTTTTCACAGTATGTACTTGACCTATGGAGTTTCTTGTTACAAGAAGTGAATACAAAAAAGGAGTATGTGGTTTGAAAAGACAAGTAGACAAATCCATGAAAAAGTAATCTGTTAGGGCATATTAAATATTAAAACTGAAAAACAGGAAGTTTCTAAGACTTTTCAAATTACTGTTCTGGGGAAGTCTCACAATGGGCTGTTCCAATTTTTAACTTGTGCATCAGGCATGAGCTGTTGACCTTTGTCCAACAAGAGCTAGGCTAGGTGGTCTTGTAGTCTGACTTTGTATGGGTTTTTTATTTTGACAGTTACAGTACAGACTCCTAGAACAGCCAGGAAAAAGCTACTTTCATGACAATGGCATGTTCCACCAGAATTCATCCTGTGGCGTTGAGTTTCCTTAAGAAAAGTGTCTATTGCCGACATATGCCAAGTTGTCACATGCAACTTGTGTATGCTTTCACCTGGGTGGGCACTATATATTGCAGAGGCTTTCAGAATGATGAAACTTTTAAAAGCACATAAGGGGCACCAAGATCCACCTCTAGACAAATTGGGATTTTGGAGGAAAGTAGGTTGCTATATGGATGTCATCCATAATATGATCCTTTTAAATGGTTAATTGCATAAATACGGAAAAAAAACCTTTCCACTAACTGAAGCTTTTAAGTTATCTTATTCATACACATTTCACTTCTTGCCATCTTTGTTTTCCAAAGAGCTCGAGTGCAGAGCACCTTCAAGGTGAATGTGCACACCCACAGCATATCTTAATGAACCTGGTAACTTCCTCCTTCCCACTTTAGAACACTGCTGTCTTTTTCCAAAGAATGAAGTTTCCCTGCTGACTTAGAGATGAGTAGTTAGGAAATGCAAACTGATCTCAGAATTGTTGGATTCTGAGTCTCCCTTTGCAGTTGTAATGCAAGAGGACAACTCTACTGAACTGAAGGTGACAACACCAAGTCTGCCCTGAGGAGTCTGCTCTATTAACTTACCAAAAAAGGATTTTATTGGCCCTCATTGAAAAGGAGTTTTCACTGCTGTTTTGAATTAAAAGGAAAGAATCACTGATCACTGTGGAGACCCTGGTATGAAGCCTTTGCCAGTGGTATTCAGTGAATCATAGTGGTTCCCAAGGGAAAAGACTATACTTAACAAGGGCCTCTTCTCTACACCTACAGCACAGACAGTGAGCTTGAGAAATCTTCTATTCTTTGAAAAGAAATGGCTTCTTTATCTGACCTATCAGACAAATCAAATTTGCCTTAAAAAGACCAAATTTGATGCAGTTGTTGAGGATTTAGGGGCTGTTAAACATGCATCTTTTATTAACAAAATTATTTTATCATTTGTTTGGGGCGGGTGAAAGAGGTGCTATTATCTCAAAAAGCAATTTCAACACTGTATTTGACATTTTGCCTTCTGCTGTTCTGGGATGTGCAACAGAAGACAACCCCAGAACATTAGTTCAATTTGGTGCCCCTGCAAGAATGTTTTAGAAAATCTTATTTCACCATAATTATAGCAATGGTAAAGTGTAGTCTCCTTCCCCCACACGAAGGGGAGACAAGTTATGGTACTCAGTGTAGTTATGTTCTAAAATCATAAAATCTCCCCCAAAAATATTTTGGAGTTATTGAGCTGATCCCTATATCTTGAGTATTATCATGTCAAAAGTCAGCTTTGAGAAGTTTCTGTACTGGCAAGTCAAAATTCTTGAGTGTCATCACTCCCTTGTTCTACTATAAAACTGTTTTTTTTTTCTGAGTCTAGGAAAGAAGAATGGCAAGGGATTTTTCTACATTGTTTCCAGTAATTATTGTATAGGATTTACCTCATGGTTTTCATGTGGTTTTGCCTTATTTATATGATCTTCTGAAAAAGTTATGCTGTGTCAGAGACATTTAATATAATATATTTAATACACCTAGGATGTCTTAATACACCATTCTTCAAGGTGCAGATAGAGAGCTGTGAATCTGCTGGGAAGTTTTAGACATCCCATTGGTACCACTACTTACATTACTTATGCTTCCAGTTGCATGATGCTTCCCCCATTCAATCTGGGCTTGTCTTCCTTCCTGAAAGTGTTTTCTCCACTATTTCTAATTCCAGAAATTCAATGTGGAATACATTTTGTGATACCAGCCTGAATTTTTATTTTCTTTATCCACAGACCTAGAAAACTCATGTCTCTATATGTGTTGTAAAACTTTCTTTTGAAATTATCTAGGAATAAAGATTGGTGGCTCCCTCTGCGAAGTTGTGGCCCAGGTCTTTTGAATGAAGGCAAGTAAAATTGACAAACATGAAGACAATTTAAAATATGTATTCGGCACAATGTAACTGCTGCCACCCTACACTCTTCTGAGATTTTATTGCCATCTCTTATTTTGTTTCTCTTTGTTTGTTCTGTTTGTTTTTTTACAGTTCTTCAGATTAGCATGACAGAGCACTTAGCATGGTAGTATCTAAATGAGCTCTTCAGATCCTGAAGCATACTTAGAGATTTTTATAGCAAATCTCCTCTCAGGGGGGCAGATATCAAATTGTGTCATGCAAGGCAGGTTGTTGCAAGCTGGATGTCTTTCAAAAACTCTAGTTGAGTCAGACTGTCTGCTTTCCTCCACAAGTGGAGTTTCTTACAAATCCTTGAAAACAGTGGATTTCTGCCAAGCATCTAGTCAACCTGCAAGAGGATTTCAGCACTTCAAAAGGCTAAACTTTTGTTTCAAGAAAGGGCCAGAACATGGTTACCATGGCATTCCCCAGTCATTACACTACATGCATTGCACAAATCCTGTAAGATTTGCCCCTGGCTGGACAGCAAGTCTTTGTTATGTCTGCTTCCTGAAGAGGATAATAACTTCAGGAGAAAAAAGAAATCTTTCCTGAAAAATGTCAGGAAGTCTGGTTTGATATGACCCAGCTGGTTTCTTTCATCACGTGATGTATATGCACTGGCCATGATATATTATTATAATGCCTCATTCCGAATCTGACGAGTGAATATCTAAACAGTGAGAAATGGCTGAGTGTTGGCAGACCAGAAAAACAAAGTCCGCTTTGCTTTCTTCAGCACACCTAATACCTACATGTTAATTGTTTTCCTGTATTGGCCCCATGTGGACAGCAATGAGGTATCTTCTTCCTTTTCTTCTGTCACACCTGAAGGATGGGGTGCCATTCAGAGGGGCCTGGACAAACTCAAGAAGTAGGGCCATGGGAACCTCATGAGGTTTAACGGGGTCAATGTAAGGTGCTGCACCTGGGTCAGGACAACCCTGGTATCAACACAGGCTGGGGGATGAACAGATGGAGAGAAGCCCTGCTGAGAAGGACTTGGGGGTACTGGTGGGTGAGAGGCTGGACATGAGCCAGCAATGTGAATTCACAGCCCAGAGAGCACATTGTGTCCAGGGCTACATCCAAAGCAACGTGGGCAGCAGCGTGAGGGAGGGGATTCCTCTGCTCTGCTCTGGTGAGACCCCACCTGCAGTGCTGTGTACAGCTCTGGGATCCCCAGCACAGGAAGAGCAGGGAACTGAGGGAGTGAGTGCAGAGGAGGGACACCAAGATGATCACAGGGACAGAGGAACTCTCCTGTGAGGACAGAGTGAGAGAATTGGGTTTGTTCAGCATGGAAAAGAGGTGGCTTAGGGGTGACCTAACTGGGGCCTTCCAGTACCTGAAGGGAGCTTACAAAACAAAAAGAGAGTTTTTACAACATTCTCTAGTGACAGGACAAGAAGGAATGGATTCAAACTGAAAGAGGAACTTTAGATTAGATGTTAGGAAGAAATTCTTTACTGTGAGGCTTGTGAGGCACTGGAATAGGCTGCCCAGGGAAAATGTGGATGCTGGAACCGTGGGGATGCTCAAGGCCAGCCTGGATGAAGCTCTGAGCAACATGTCCATGGTAGGGGGTTGGGACTGCATTGTCTTTAAGGTTCCTTCCAACCCAAACCATTCTATGATCTTTCCTAGTCAGCTAAGTGTAATGAGAGGCAAAGATTATCACCCTGCACAAAGATCACAACCCTTTTGAAAGAGGGAGAAACAAGTCTTTTTCTTTAGAAGGTACCACTTGGTATTGCTTGGTTTAAGTTAACAATAGCAGCAGAAACCAGCCTAGGGGACAGGAAGCTGTTCACTAAATTTGTGGGATGTGGGAAACCAATAATGGGGTGGGTGTAAGGAGAGGGGAGGAGGGTAGGAATGGTTTGCCATAAATCACAGCTGTAAAGAAACCATTATACCATTAGATAGAAACGTCCCTATCCCTAAGTGTATTTTTCATTAAATCATAAGCCAGTAGTGGAAAGGGCCCAGCTGCTTGGTTGAATGCCTTCAGACCATCTCTGCATCTTTCTAAGAAGCCTAGCCGTATATAAGGGTGTTATAAAGCAGCCAAGTAACTGAAATCATTAATCTTGGAAATTGGTCTTTCCTGAAAACACACTGTGACATCCAAAGTGCTGTACCATATTCTTTCTGTAATTATGGGCATAAGTGGCATCTCAAATGCATTACTGCCATTTAGAGAATGATAACCATTAATTAACAGTTTTCATTTGCTGTATTTCTTGTTGGTATACTAGAATTCATTTCTAAGACAATCTATTTCATAATGAGTAAACTGTCTCATCTCTTCTGTGTTGACTTGTTGCATGATAAAGGATCTTGCATTTGTATCTGAAGCCTCTCTTCAAGAGAGGACAAGAGACACTGAGCTTTGTTGTTTCCATCTGTCACTTCTGGAACTGCGTAAGAAATTAACCAGGATTTAAATTAATTCCCTGTATGCCAATGAAAATACTGGTAAAGTGGAGATCTGAAAGTCCAGGTGTTCTTTTACTAAACATAGTAATTTTATACAGCTTTTAACCAATATTTTCTATGGATTTTGAATGTAAAAAATAATAGATGTTATTTTTAAAGAATTAGAAGGCATATTTGCATCCTTACACTACATCCTAATTGCTGCTGTTATTCTAAACCACAATTAATGTAGATTATAGCCAGGAGTAAGACCACAAAGTAGTATAGTTTTCCAAGTGTGTAGGTACCACACCGTTGACTCCATATGTATTGAAAACTGTATTTTCATGATTGACTTCATTGCCTTTCAATCACCTATTAGAGAAGACAAGCCAGTACTACAGAGATGCTCCTTCGTATGCCACTAGAAACACTTGTAGTGGGCAAAAGTCCTTTTCTGCACAGTGGAGCTGGCTCTAGAGCTGCATTCTGGTCACTTCTGATACTCAACCTGCCCTGCTTTGGACTTGAGAACATATCGAAGACATCTGCCTCCTAAGACATTGCAATGGATCCTCTTTACGAGATGGCTGTAGTGATTGCATTTACAAAGAAACCTGAGCCAGACCTCCTGTATATTTGCTCTGGTGAGGACATTCTAGTCACAGATAAGGAAAGCTTCAGAGCAGCATAGAAAGATAAGAAAAGGATCTGTGAACTGAGAAAATGAAAATGTGATAGCCACAACAGAGATAGAAGACATCCCAGGACCCATCAGAACAGAGCTATGATGTTGCCAGAGGAGTGGACAGGTATGTTTGTCTTCTATTACTTTTTAGCACTTACTTTTTAGTCCATCTTTCTGACTGAGTGTATTGATGTCTGTTGGTTATATGGAAAGGTGGAACACCAAGCAGCATATCCCAGTTCACACAGTGGTAACAGGAATGGGCTTTATGTGAGTGCAATGGGATTGCTAGAGACCATCCAATTCAAACCCAGGGAACAAAGACTCATTTAGTCTGCAAAGACCATTATTTGCTGAGGTATAAGTGTACGTTCTGTACTCAATGAAGCAATGTTCCTCTCAGAGCTCTACAGTGCACTACAGCCTGAAAAACAAGGTGTTTGAGTTCAGGTCTAGGCCTTATGCATACTATAATCATTTGGCACAGTGAAACAGGGACTGCACAGATGTTGTTTGATCATCTGTGTAGGGTCTGCCTTATGGCAGTGCAGAATAGGTCTTTTTTACTCTTTCTAACCACTGATCTTTGTTAAAGAGACAAACTGTGCTGGGATTGTTTTCATCAGCTTTTGTTTGTTTCTGAAAACAACAAAAGGGAACTGTTGAGAGCAGTATTCAGTGTTGGCAATGAAGATCCCACTTTTTCTTTACCATTGTCTTCTTCAATTTGCTAGCTAGTAACAGGACACTAACTGCCCTCTGCCTTCTCACACAAGTGTCCTGAAACATTTTGGTACATTTGCACTCAGGAGTGTATGCAATCTGTTACTAAGCCCCATGTAGCTAGTATAGTTTGTTGTTGAAGTGTAGCTATAACACCCCTAGAAAAGTTACTGTAGTTTTAAGAAAATGAACTTAGAGCCTGTCTCGGAAATCTGATTCTCAAATGTTGCTATGGAAATGGAAGGCTGAACAGAAAAGCATTAACTGAAATGTGTTTGATTTCTAAAATTACTGTTCCCATGAGTGTACCTGTATCTATACTGGTTGGACACCCCAGGACTCTTCACCCCTGATTTTCCATTGCCATTTTGTCTCCTTTGCCAAGAGGCAAAAGGCTTGGTCTTTCTGCTGCCCCTTCCTGTCACTGAGGAGCAGCAGTGAACAAGGGCTAGTAAGACAGTCCCATCTCAAGGGGCTGCCAGGGTTAATCCGTGGGTGGTTCCGATGTGCTCCAAGTGCCACACAGAACTCTGAGTGTGCAGGGGTTCTAGCTCAACCCTTTGCAGCTCCCCCTCTTTGCTTCCCTTTTTATTAGCAAGGAAGCCCTTCAGTTGGATGGGAAGCAAAGCCAGCCCAGGGCTCAGGAGGAGCAATGACCAAGGAACAGACTGCAGCTTGTAAACCAAAACCTCCCTTGAGGCTGCTGCTAAAAGGAGATCAGAGAGAATTCCTATGCCAATAGGAATCTAGATTTCTCCCCCCCACACACACTCTCTTGTAGCTAGTAAATTTCTTGCTTGTCTATCAGCATGGTGGTGTAGTCATAATGCATTTATTTGCTCCCTCCCTGGGCAGGTGGCAGGGAAGCCTGGGCATGGAGAGGTGCACAGGGCACAACAATACTGTAGTGCTGCAGGACTCATCAGAGCTTTCATCATCACACCAATCATAGAGGTCAGGGAGGCCCAGAGAGATGAAAAGGATAAAGCACTGGGGAGTGCCTCTATCAGGGCACGTGTGCCCTGGCCAAAATGGCACTCAGGTTGGCAGGCTGCCTCCACTGACCCACCCTTGCTAATCTCTATCCAGTTGGTGATGGTTCAGGAAGGGCTGTTTATGGTTTATTAAGACATTTGCGTTTACACAGTTTGGCAGCCTCACATGAGCTATATGGAAGCAGCTGCTCTTGTGAAGGGCTTGATGGAAGAGCTGGATTCTGAGCTGACTGTGGAGAGCCCTGGCTGCAAGTGATTAGCCAGCTAGGTGTTATTTTACACTCAGTTGCTGGGGACCAGGAATTGGGAGGAGACAGGGAGGAACCTCTGTGGTCTCTAGAACATGACTTTTAAGTAGCTGTGTTTTGGCAAGTCAGAGACGGCCTCTGACTCTCATGTGGCATTCAGCACCAAAGATTTTTACCTCTGGGAGTATCTATAGCTGCAAAAGCCCATTTAAAGGACTACATTGATTTTTTGCCTGGGCAGCATCTGTAATTTTTTTTATGAGCATCAAATCACTGCATGAGAGGAAGGGTGTGTTATTTACCTGGATGTACAGGTCTGTACTGGCAGACCATATATATCTTCAAATGGACATACAACATTTGTCAGCTGTGGCAACTGCAATGCCTTGGATATTTAAACAGTATTGTTGAAAGTGTTTATGTTTGCGGGGAGCTTTACATGAATCTATCAAAAGCAGATGCCAGCGGTGATGTACATGTCTGAAGGACTAGGTTGGAACAGGGCACCTTTACACCAGGTACAGTTTGAGGGTAATAAGAAATTTCCATTTGGGGATTTTCTTGCTCACCTAAATTCTATCTGTTCTTTTGAAGAAACATTTTGGAAAGGGTAAAAATTTTAGACTGATTATGCCACAGCAGTAGCAGTTTAAAACCAGCAAATCATCTAACCCTCCAACAAAAAACTTGCTTGTGAAAAAATTAGCATCTCCCCCCACCCCCCAAATATTTATTTTTTACAAAGTTTTTGAGATTACTATTTTTTAAGTCTTGGCAGGTGAGACCAAGTTCAGGTCATCATGCAGAACAGGTGCAGAACACCCCAAAGCACCTCACAAACCACAACAGACAAGAAGTCCCCAGGGTGTATCAGATCACAAATGAATAGGCCCAGTATTCATGTACCTACAGATGCTCCTGCCCTGACCCCGAAACCATCTCTTAGAAACTCCAGGAAGGTAAAAGAGCTCAATGAAGACATCAGTCCCTCTGAAAATGGACTCGGCACCCTCTTTCCTTGTATTTGCCCACCCTTGGTAGGCTGACTGAGAGCCCCACAGTTTGCATTTGGAACCCAATAGCCAGGATCTGTCAACTGAACTTAGAGGTTTTGGCAGACACAGTTTCAGTTGCAGGACTCCTGGAGCACAGCTCTGAGGAACAGAAGTCTTAAGTGTATCTCTGAGCACTTCTTCTCTTAGCAGCTTCCCTGCTTGGTGCATTTTCCTTCTCTAAGGAAACCTTCAAAAATTCCTCCTACAGGAAAAACCTTTAATACTTCAGGCTAATAGGGAGGGCTGAGGTCTTAAGATAGCTAAAGCAAGAATAGAAAACATCTCCCATTTTCCATTCTCCCTTTCACCTGCTTTCTCATTCTCTTGCTTTCTCATCTCAGCCACCCAGCATTCAAATACACAGCAGTTCTTCCACATTGTCCTTTTCTTCCGCACCAACTGTCCAGCCATTTTGGAGAGTGTGGCCTTTGTGTCACCAAAGTACTTCCTAGAAGGAAAATTACACTGCCAAGACGACCAAGGAGTGTTCCAGAAGAAATCCCCAAGGGCTGCCAGACTCTTAAGGTTTGGCACTTGGCCCTCAGCATGCTTAGTCTCTGACCCCCAGTTCTCTTTGTGTTAGCCTGGGAGCAGGAGAGTGGGCGCTGACAGTTTTTTCCTTGGCTTTGGGTGGGCCAGGGGGCCTTTCAGCTGCACTTGCAGGATTTCACCACCATGTTGGAGAGCTGCTCCACTTTGGGGGTTCTCCCGACATAGTACAAGATAGTGAGTGGCTCCAGGTCCTGGGGAACACAGCAGGGCGAAGCAGATGCCTCAGGGTTCAGCGTGTTATATAAACCCAGCACCTGCAGGAACAAAATAAATGTTGTGACAAGGTCAGGAATATGTTTAAGTTGGTTGAGGACCTGAAATGGCTGCCAAGTCAACAAGTCTCTAGGTGTTTGCACTATGCTCATCAGAGGGTATTTCCCTGAGATGAGTAATACTCCCCTGTCTCTTCCTGATCATGGCCTGCTTCTAAAGGGTCTCACCTGCCCTGGCCTGACTCTTAAGAGTTTTTTGGGGTTTTTTTCTAATTGTAATACCCTTGCTTTCTGTGACTGATGCCTAAGGGTTGAAGGAGTGCAAGTAGTTGTCTCCTTTCATCTCTAATTTGGTACAGCAGTGTGTCACAATTTTTGCTTTTAACAAGGTTGGGTGTAACCAGCCTGGGGCCATGCTGTCTTGGATTCTATTAAAGAAACCAGAAGAAAGAATATCAGTGCTGCTTATTTCAACCAACATCTCCAGATAGCACTGGATGGATGCCAGTCCTCTCAAGTATCCACAATTCCCTTCCAGCTTTGAACTGTCTGATGCCTTCTCCCTCCACTCCATCCTCCAAGTCATTACACTGTAATACTGGAGCCAGGACAGTGTCCTGTGGGACGCCACTGGATTCCTCCTCCCAGCTGGCCCCAGCCCACAGATGACTATACACTACAGCCATGTAACCACTACAGAACAGTTGCCACATTTCTTGCCAGAGGTGACCACTTCTCAGCAGTGAGCATGATCTCACCTGCACTAGTGTGGTCTCTTAGTGCTTATCTGGTATAAACGACAGGGTCTGGCACATTGTATTTTAACTACTGTACAGTCTTTGGGGATGAGAGGTGGTAAGGATACATCCTCTTCTATCATCCAGATCCATGTAATCACTGTTGTTGTGGTAGAAACTCTCTGGGATCCTAAGCAAAGTACCCCTGGCTGTACCAGAGAGTATCTCTGGGGCCACTACTCAACAGCAAGTTAAAACAGACTGGTGAGAAGTTTTCTTTTCATCATGTCTTTCCTAAGTGGTGCTGGCAAGCTGTCAGCAGCTGCATTGTCCTGAAGTTTTCTTTGATCACTTCCCTGACCTTAATGCTTGCTCATTTCCTTTCTGGCCTAAGATCACTAGGAGTCATTCAAAAGTCTCCTTTTTCTCACACTGATTCAGTCCAGTTACCTTCTGGAGAGCTTCTCAGGACAACCAGATGGTAAAGCTACATGCCCATTACCCTTTCAAAGCTGTTCATTCCCTTGCTTTGTCTTGTGCTTACTGCCCAGCATCTGTTCACTTCTTCA
This sequence comes from Promerops cafer, assembly GCA_013398275.1. Classification (NCBI taxonomy): domain Eukaryota; kingdom Metazoa; phylum Chordata; class Aves; order Passeriformes; family Nectariniidae; genus Promerops; species Promerops cafer. Next base: position 1,000,684 of record VZSE01013367.1, on the reverse strand, counting down.
TTCCCACAGATCAGCTGTTCCCACTGATATTAGTCCTTGAGCTTCAGTGAACCTTACTGCTATGCAGACTGTCAAGAAAATGTTAGCATCTTTTCTGAAATATCATCTTTACCTAGTTATTTGTTCTTCAGCTGAATCTGCTTTTTCCAGTAACTTTTTTAGTGAAATCTGAAGTTAATTTGCTAGTGAGCTGTTGCGTTATCTGGATTGCTGCCTTTTGTCTTTTGTGGGCAGAAGCACAGGAGTTTCCTCTGACTTTTCCTGCTTCAGCAGTGCACTGTCTGATCCTTAATCTGTCTTTTCCTCTTGATACTTTTCCCATGCCTGTGCTATTCTATTACTTTTATTTTCTTCTGCTCTAGCCAGGCTCAGACTCTATTCTTCCCAAAGGCTGACCAGAGGTTATGCCTAAGTTACCCAAAGACCTTTGCTTTCTGCCAGGTTTTCACTCAAAAATCTCACTGCCTAGTAGCTTCCTCCCTGCTGTAGGTCAGGTAGGATTTATGCAGCTGGAAAGGATACATGTGAGAAAGGAGATCTTACTGAGTGTCTGTGTTCACTTCTGGAAATGGACATGGATTTCCCTGCACTTTTGAGCTATAGCTGCCCCTTTAGGAGCAGATGGCAGGCACATGCCATTGCGCAACAGTTTTTCATGACAACCTGGCACAGAATGTAGAGAAATCCTCTGTCCAGTGCAAACTGCAGAAGTTTAGGAAGAAGATAATTACTGGAACTGATGTTTGCTTAACAATTCAGTTAATCCTATGGCCACTGCCAAGTTAGTACCCTAAAACTATCGGTCCTGCTATTTCACATCTTATCCAAGAGACAACAGCATTTTTCTCCTCAAGATTTGCCTGAAAGCAGACTCAGTACTGACTCCAAAGCAAGCAGATTTTCCCTGCTGAACCACCTAGGATTTTTTCTGCAGTTTCCTTGGAATGTTTTTCACAAATATTGATCTGAATATGCTGCTTTGAAGAGACTGGATATTGATTGGGCTTAGGGAGGAAGGGGCAATCACAGCCACAAGCCCTGGCAGGATAATATACTGGATGTACCGTGCTGTGAGTGGTGTCTGCGCTGCGGAGGTACGGACAAGGGCCTGAACAAAAGTTAGCAAAGTAGCCCTTAGGCTCATGGACCCATTTCCAGCCAAGGTCCTGTCGGAAGTCAATGTACAGAGGACGCACGCAGCAGTTCTCCTCCAGGTTCCTGAAACACAGTAGTGAAACACAGTGAATCTAAAGGGGGTCTTACATGCAGTTGCGAGATGCAGCCTCCTGAGCAGAAGGACTCATACCAGCAGTGCTGGTGGGACGTGGTGGCTGCGCGTGCCGAGTGCCAGGAGCGGCACAGCCAGGCAGCGGTGGCAGCTCAGCAGCCGGGCACCGCTCGTGCCGCTGGCAGGCGGCTTTCCCACCGCCCCCGCGAGGCAGCCCCCAGCTGCTCCAGCAATGGCATGGGGCTGCTGCGGGGCCCTGCCCAGCCTGTGTTCCTGGAAGGTGCTTGCGGGTCTCTGTGAACCAGTGGCTCTGCCAGAAGCACACAGCAACTCTGCTGAACTGGCCAGTGGTCCGTCTGACACCACGGTGACCCACAACCCCCTTGGAGGGCTCTGCACAATTCCGGTGGCATGGAGTCTCGCCAGGCCTGCCCACCTCAGACGTTGGATCCGAGCAGGCTTCTCACTTACCGGAAACAGTAGTTGGTATCCAGGGCCCGTTTCTTTCTCTGGCTTCCCAACACGGGGCTCTCCAGTCGATGTGGGGGTAACATCATCAAGATGAGGTGGGGATTATGCAAGTCTTTCTGCTTCTTCAGGCGTCCCAAGTCCCCACGGCCATAGTCGTCCTCACTGTCAATGCCTTCAGAAAAAGGGGATCCACAAAGAAGAAATCAGCATGGAAGTGGAGGATATGACAAGACCTTTCAATACATTTAACACTCTCATGCTTGCTCTTGAACCAGGTTCAGGCACCATGTCTACTTACTTCTTCCCTCACAGAGACCCCTTTATTTCTGGTGAATTTGACTATTGCAGGCCTGAAATAGAGGCTTACGGGCCACCTGTTTTACCATTTGCAAACTGCTGGTGGGGCCATTAATCCATCCCACTCACTCCTGGCTTGAGTCCCAGGATAGGCAGGAAGATGAATGGTTTAAAGAAGATGTCAGATAATTGGCACTCTGCAGAACAGCCTCAGAAATGGAGCCTGTGGGGGCCAGTGGCTGCTGCCCAGGGCTGCAAGCCAGGAGGTTCCTAGTTCTTAGGCCAGCCAAGCCACTGAATCTCTGAGCCACCTCACACAGGATGCCTAACTTCCTTGTGTTTCAGTCACCCTAACTGGAAAGTAGAGCCTCTGTGGAAATCTGAGATGGCATCAAGTTGAACTTCCCAGAGAGACACTGAAATATAAAATTACTCCTTTCTGCAGACACTCATGCAAACCCACCTAGCCTGCCCTTACTTCTTTTTGTAACCTATGTATATAGTGGATATACCCATACAATGAACACACAAACCCAGATGCGAATGTTTTAAGACAAATGCTATACAATGTAAAGTGCTTGAATACACAAAGCAAGACCTCATTTTTTTCTTTATATGCTCGAGGCTTTCCCTTCCCCAACAGTCTCCCGTAACCCAGCTCTTTATCACCTTTGAACTTGATCTCCAGGACTTCATGCATATTCTCCAAGATGTCCCCGTTGGGCTGAAAAGTATGGCAAGGACAGTGTATGCTAATTTCCAGGCCAAGGTTGGACTCTGCAAAGAAGATAACTCTGTGAGAAACAGTCTTTCTCAGCTGGGACAGCTCCTGGCATAAGGAAGTTTTAAGGAAGTTTTACACACGCTGTGCTAACTCCTAGATAATGGGTTGGTGTCAAAGTCAGGGATGTTATCAGAGTTGAGGAACAGACACTGCCTTGGGTAGAATAGGAAGAATGATCCACTAGCTTCACCTTTGCCAAAAGCCTTGCTCTTGCTAAAGGGAACTTTCTGGAGAGGTAAGAGGGGTGCTTCTTGTTACTCTTTTTAGGCTATTCAGCATCCAGAAACATTTGTGAGCTTCAGGGAGCTTCCCTGGGAAAACAAGAGCTGGCTTTTGGTCTCTTAAATCAGTTTTGCCATCCTCAGTAGCTTTTATCTGGTTTCTGTTTAGTGTCTGAAGGAGAAATCTGAAAATAAGCAAGTTGGATATGGACAAGTAATTTTACTGGAAGCATTTTTCTCAGCAGCTGCAACCTCCTGTTTTGTTGAACTGCTAGCAGTCTAAGTCACACAGACTTTCCAGAGGCAAATCTACTTTCATAATAACTTCCTGGACCAGTCATGCTGTGTGGGCCTGACTACAGAAACTTAAGACTCTTATGAAAGCTCCTTTTTTATGTTGTGCCATGAATTAAAACATCTGGCTTCCTGGGGCATTGACAAGGTGCCTAGCACCTTTTTTCCTCAGCACTATATATACTCTGTGATGTCTTGTCAGCTAGTGTGCCTGCCTAGAGCTTGCTGCAGTTCCAGCTCTGAACTCCAGCCATCAGGACACAGCTTAAGATTGCTTGAAATAGGAGGAGCCTGCAAGCTCACAGCTCACCCTTCCAGGGAGCAGCTGCTTGCCAGTACCTGCATTCCAGTCTTCAGTGGCACTTAGCTTCTATCTGTGAGGCCAGTCCAGCTGTGAGTCACGATGCCTTATGCTCCAGCTGTGAACAGGGTTCGTGCTGGGAACTGCCCTGTAACTATCTGTTGGGCTGTCCAGTGGTGGCAGAGGTATGTTCTCTGCAGTGTTAAAGCTTCCATCTGTCTGGGTGTGTCAGCCTCTGGTATTTCCTCACCTTTATACCTGGCAAGCTGTACACAGCTAAATAAACCAGGATTCTTGCTGCTTTTTCCCATACTACATTTGCTCAAATTCACATGAAGATTTAAGCAAAGCATTTGCCATTTTCTATGATCATTTAGACAAGCAGAGGGGTTCCCTCTGGGCTTAGTTGTGAAGAATTTCCTCCAGGGAATGAATCCTTGTTCTGACTCAGCCCACAGAGCTACGTGGTGGGGCCTCCAGGAAAGAGCCAGGAATCTAGCACATGTCACGCATTGAGGAAGCTCTTTGGAGGCAGGCTTGTTCTCAGACAGAAAGAACCTGTCCCCTCTGTGAACCAAGCTCCTGCAACAAGGGGAGCAGAAAGATATTTCTGTGAACATTGATCCCCATTTCTACGGATGCCTTGACACCCAGTCCAGCTAAGACCCCTACCTCTGTGCAGAAGCCACTCACGCACAGTCTCGGTGACATCAAAGGACAGCCACTCAGGGGAGCCCCGTGTCTGCACATTCCTGCCACTGAGGTACCGTTGCTTCGCTATGTGCTCATCTGGCCGAAGGATCTGTGTCAGAAGGAGTGGTAGAAAAAATCAGCCAGTGCCATGCAGAAGGAAGGGATAGCCTTTAGTCTTTTTTCCTCCCACAGCTTGCTAAAAACTAACTTAGAAAGTTGGTCTTGGCAAGTGAGACACCAGGAATACCCTGGGTCAGGTGAGAAGGACATGCTTCACAACCGCTCCAGAGATCTACACAATGCTTATTTCTGTGTCCTAAGCAGCCCACCTCTCTCAGTTCAGAGTTGTTTTGGTACATACATACAGAGGCAGAAGCACACGGCAATTCATTTAGTGGATGGGTTTGGTTTTGTATACAGCTGTGGAATATGGATCTGGATTTCAGAGTAGAACTACCAGTGGTAAATACAGCATCTTGCCACAAGTCACCTGCCCTGGAAGGAAGCCAATTTATTGAGTTCTCACTGTGGCATTTTCAGGTGTCCTATGCGCTTCAACTTTTGTCAAAACACACCAGGGCTGTTCAGGTCTGGAGACCTCTGCCTCTGCTCTGACATCTCTTCCCACTTCCAGACAAACAACCACAACCACATTCAAGGTGTTCCTTCCTGCAGACCCCAGGTTGACTCCTGAACCTATGGAGAAGCTCTGAGATCACCTACTTGTCAGTTGTGTCATCTGGTAGAGAATTGCTCTGACCTTTGATGCTGGATTCCAGGAAGTCCTCAAGAACTACCACCCAAAGACAATTTTAGCTGCAGTCTTATGGAAAAGTAGACAGACTTGGGAGCCTGTGGGAGTGTGCTGCCTGGATGCTAAGCTGTATCATTAGGTGTTCCAGTTCAGCCTATTACCACATCCAAGCCTGAACTAGACCTTATTCTGTCAGTCCCTAGGTTCAAAGAAAACTCCAGATAAGTATCTGGATTAAAAGGTGGCCTGAATTGTGCTTCTGGGGAGCTACTGCTGAAAGGGACATTGAACACAAGCACTGTTTTTCTAGTAAATCAGTGACAAGACAGAGAGCTCCATCCATTGGATTAGCACCAACTGTACTGCAACAGTCAAAGGAATAAAACTGCCAAGGGTCCTACACATGATGTGACAGAAGGGTCAGAGCTGCTCCACTGATGAGCGGCTCCCCTCCCAAGTGGGAAAAGAGCAGCACCACATTGTAAAAGGAAAGGAAGGTGACTGTATCACTGCATATGGTGGAAGAAGCCTGGGCATGCACTTTCTTTTCTCTTCTATGGCTCTGCACGTTATCAGTTGAGACAACCACTAAGGAGTCAAACTGTTCTGGGCTCAGACACTGGGAGAGGTGATAAGAATACTCACCTGGAAGAGCTCAATGCGCTGCTCACTGCGTTTGGAGCTTGGGTTGGGCATGCGCAGCACCCGAAACTCAGCCCGGAATAGGTTGGTGCTGTTCTTCTCTGCTGACGACACATTAAAGCGGAACACGTTGGAGGTGACACCTTTTGGACAAATGCCCAACTCATCTAGGAGAAAGAAATATAGAAACACTGAGAGCCACATCTCTGAGGGGCAGGATCTCAAATAAATATTGTTTGAGAAAAAGCTTTCCAGTAGAGACTTGTAATTCAAACATCTTGCAACCTGTGAAGCACAGCTACCTAGCTCAAGATGACACAGGATGAATTCACTCAAATTTGGTCTACATTGCAACATTTTGCAAACATTCCCACTACTGCGATTATTATTTCAATGCCACAAGACAAAAAATCAGTAGAGATCAACAACAGTATGTTTATTATTATGTCTTCTAACTCTGCTCATCAAATGTTGCTAATACTCATGAGTTGGCTGCATCCAAAATTACAACCCCAGCCCAGGCAATGGGACAACCTCACTTGCAGTTAGTGGGGCCTGTTCCCAACAGCTAGGATGCTGTTATTCTGTTCATGATGGAGACATGAAGCTACATAAAAAGATATCCCATTGCTGCTACATCTTAGTTTTACAAATCTTGACACATTGCCTCCTAGAATGGAAGCCACCCAGGGTCAAAAAACCACAAAGCATGAGGTGTCAAAGATTCTTTAGGGCAGTGATTATCCAATGTGCACTGAAAGAACTGGGGTTTAAAATTGGTTCTCACTCATTAACTGGAGAAGGAATTCATTAATAGTACTGGGCCTGTGGAGATCACACACATGAGCAGGAAATAATACAGCAATTTTCTGCATCCGTGTGTGCCTGCTGAACAGAAAAACCCATTTCACAGATGCCTCAAAAGAGAGGAGGTAAAACCTTTAAGGTCCAAAACAGAGTCCTCAAGAGCAAGTAACACCCTCTTCAAAGGGACTGTTTTGATCTCATGGAAGTCTTTGTTGTTGCTGTCCTTTCTCTCCTATTGACCTTGTTAGCCTTCAAGGCTCTAGCATCATGAAAACTTCCTGCAGACAAGACACGGCAGCTCCTGCTCTAGGTCCACATGCAGGTTTGTTTGCAGCACTGCAGAGCCTCTCATGACCTCTGACTGATGTCCAATGCAGCAGAAGGCTCTTATAGCTGCTGATATTTAAGTTGCTTCTAAACAAACTAACAGAAAGAAATGGAAAGAAGAACTATCACCTGTTCCCAGATATGGTTCCAGCCTGTGACAAATAGGCTAGAAGCCCTAGCTTGAACAACCCTCAAGTTACATTCCTGAAGTCCTGCAGGCCCCTCTTTTGTTCCCACCATCACCATCTCCCCTCAGAAACAGCTTCTGAAGATGGGATAGTGTGAAACAGCACCTGAGTGCAGAGGTTCACCTCCCATGCCACATTCTGATTTCATCAACACTGATGTACTCTCATATGAATGGAGATGAAGGTCTTCCTCTTGTGCTACACACAGATTCAGCAAGCAGGACCGGGCCAGTTTTCAAGGATGTGTTTTTAGAGTGCTGAAATTTTACTCAATAAGCTAATGACCAGATGCTGGCATTGGGCTTTAATTGGAAGAGTTTTTGTCATTAGTACTACTGAACAGAAGAGCATTCCCATACAGGAAAGTCTCTAGCTGTTATTGAAGAGGTGGCTGTTCATGAATCCCAGGAGACCAGACCCCACTGCAGGCACGAGCTGGCCTGCTCAGCCCAAAAACCCTGCAACACAAAGAGTACCCCCAGCGACACACAAACACCTACTATGGGGACTCCACGCCTGTGGAGCCCCCACAATTCAAGGTTTGATGCTGCAGAAAAGCCCAGCAAAAACCCAAGTTCTCATTAAGTGCCCAAAGACATGGTCCTAGCTGAAGTCTAACACTGATTACTGTTCTGTGTCCTAGACCTTGGCAGATACTGTGTTTCAATAGCCTCTGAAGCCGCTTTGCACGCCTAGCCCTATTAATAGTGCTGTTAACAGCCTGCCCTTTCATTTCAGACCTGACTGCCTGGCCGTAAGGGGTGTCCCAATTATCATCAGAAATGCCTTTTTGCATCAGACCATGGTCAGTCTAGCTCAGTATGTTTCCAACAGCAGTGCTTTATCTGACAATCTATTTAGAGGCTTCAAATATGGTCCTACAGCACAGAGCTGATGAGAGACAACTAATGTGTTATCGTCTCTGTAATGTTTTTGGCTAAATTAGACAGCCATGGTGGTAAGACATTACATCTCTTGTGTTTCACCTGCTGTGAAAGAAAGCAAGCCACATTGTTTTTTACCTACTTCACCATCAAGGTGCTGGTCTTGGGAGACCTTCCCAGTGAAAACAGTAATAGCTCTCAAAATGTCTTTTCCCTTCCCTAAAAGTTTCATGTCCCCTTTGTACCCTGGGAACAAGCCCTTTGTGATGCAGAAATGGAGCTGTGTTCTGTGTTTCACTCCCTAATCCCTGGGAGGCTGGAGCCTGTTTCTCGTAGCACCGGTTTCAGGATAGAGGTCTCATGCCCAGGAAACTTGACAGCTTTGGGGCAAAGTACTTTTTTGCACGAGGTCACAGGCAAAGGGAGCAAGGGGATTTTTCAGGGAATTTGGTCCAGACCCAGCTGAGGTGTATTAATCACTCTGGAATCCAGACCTGTTCACCACCAGCACAGAACAAAGCCTGGAGGCAATATTCCTGCAAGCTCTCCCAGTCCGCAACTCTCAGTGGCAGTAACCAAGCCTGGAGACCAGGAATCTGTGAGACCCTGTGCACGTCTGGTATGACATAGCCTCACAGCTGGACCCTGCTATTACTGTGAGTCGACAGCCCAGAGCTGTTCACTGCACTAATGATGAAACCAGTAGCCTCTTTGTGTGGATAATGTGATACAGAGAGCAGGTTCTTTTGGGAGCTTCCACCTTCCTACCACTGCTCTAAGTGAGGTGCAGGCTCACCACGTGCTGCTGGATCCAGCAGAAACAGCTGTTGTTTCTGGCAAGCCCCAGGAAGGCTGATGGCTGTGCAGTTCAAGTTTGATGAGAAGGAAGGGTAGGCTGTCTGTGAGCAGGTATTGCCTCACTCTGTATTATACCCCTGAAACACCAAGGTGTTTCATGCCAAAGCTGCATAACTTTGAAAAAAAAGAAAAAAAAGTTGATCCATCTGCAACTCTGCAGGTGGCAGGTTTGGAGGGAATAGATGCTTGGCCCTAGTGATCCATGACTTTAATTGCCTTGTCTCTCTAGCTGTCTTGGAAAATGGCATCTGTTTTTCCTTCAGGAAGGTAAATAAAAAGTTACTTGCAGGACTGTTGCAGATGCTTCCCAAGCTTGAACATAACCAAGTCAGTGGTTAAGGGGATCTGATCCACCTGAGTTTTATGAGATCCCTGAAATGAATAGCTGGTCAAAAGTGAGTTATTCTCTGAAAGAAAATCCCTTTTAACTCAGGCAGTGTACCTGAGAGGCACAGGGGAAAAGACCATTCCGTGAGTCACCAAGCAGCTCAGAGGAGGGATGAAGAACTTGGCTCTCCCCGCTGCTATTTTTGCTCCTCAGCTCTCCTCACTTTTGGGCTTCGCATCCTTGAAAAGGATGGGTTCTCTGAGCCAATATGACACTTGACTAATAGTCTGGAGCTAGAACAGTTTGTGTGAGTGTGCACACATTTCAGACTTGTCTGTATCATCACTGCAGTTCCTTCAATGGACTAGACCTCCCCTTTCCCCCCACCCCCCTCAGGAGGCTGGCTTTGGCTCAGAGCATGCTCTTAGATCACCACCTGGCACAGTGACAGAGTCATGGGAAAGTTGAACACCAGCCACTTCTGAAGATGCGGGGCCAAATTCAGCCATGGTGTAAGCGATGAAACTCCCCAGGTTTCAAAAAGAGTGTGTCTCTTGCCACCACAATCTGTCTGGAGCTAGTCTCCCCCAGTGTGACCAAATTACAAAGTTCCCTCTTTCTCTGGGTGGTGGCATCTATGCTGCCCACTCCCAGAAATTTAATCTCAGCACTACTTGGTCTTTTGAACCCACTGTCCCAGTGTGCTATGGGGACATGGGACAGGATTATTCATTTCCACAGGAATTTTCCCATAGCCACAATCCCTGCTCATCAGTCCTTTTCATGCAGTTTCTTCATTCCACTTTCCTCTCAATGTTAGCCAAATCCACACCCCTAACTTCATTTACCACTGTTGTGCTTTCTGTTTTCCCCATTTCCTTCCCCCAAAAATGCTAGTGCATAGTGGGGCTGTACTATTTTGCAGACATTTGGTTTTCCCATATATGTTTATAATTTCACAAATGACACTTCAGTAGGTCAAAAACACTGAAATACAGGTAACCTTTGCCCTTTCTGTTCCTTGAATCTCAGAGTCTCCTGAGCTAAGAGCTAATCATATAACCATATGGAATGCAGTCTGCTAGAGATTAAGTAAAATTTATTGCATTACCACATTGTAGCTTATTCCAGCTCATCATATGTCAAGATTAACATAAACCTGGCAGAGTAACTGCATTCTGAGACTGCCTGCACCAAGTCACAGCTCCTCCCCAGAACTGCTGGTGTTCCAATCTTGTCCCCAGGATGGCACAACATCACAGGAGAACACCCTGGATAGTGGTATGACTGCATCTTCCAATTCCAAGGAATCCTAAACAAACCAAAATGACTGCTTGTGCGTACACGTGCTCAGCATCTGCAATCTGCTTTGAGTTCACGTCTGCTCAGTCTCTTTGTATCTGCTCAGCTTCTGCACCTGAATCTGCTCAGTGTCCACATCTGGGCCTGCTTATCATCTGCTCCACACCTGCTCAACATCTGTCATGTTTCCTCAATGCCTGTGTTCCCTTGGGGGTCCCTTTGGCATCACTGCCTGCTTTACACCTGCTCAGCATCCCTGTTGTCTTCTGCACGCTCTCTGAGCGCTCACACTATCTGAGTAACACCTTCATCAGTGTCCTCCAAGCAGCAGTCTCTTCAGCAAGTGCCTCTGCACCCTCTTTACTGCCGGCGCGGGTGCTGCACGGACCGGACAGTTGCCTGTATCTCTGCGGCAGGCGCTGGAGCTTCAGCAGGAGCCGTCTAGCTGCTGTCACCCAAACACCAGACCTGCGCCGTCTGCCAGCCCGGTGCGCAGCCACCCGCACGGCTTCCCCTCCCTGCCTTGTCCTGATGTCAAGGCTCTAGGCACGGGCTTCTAGGCACAGGCTTGGCTCGCCGCTGCCGGCCGGGGCCTGGCCCGATGCTGCTCCCGGACCCTGCCACCCACCGTCCCCACTGCCGGCCAAGCGCCGCGCCGTCCCGAGCGCCCCCCGCCCNCGGGGGAGCGGCCCCTTCCGCGGGGGCCCGGCGCCCCTCGGCCCCGGCTGGCCGCCCCTCCCCCGCGCCCGGGATCCCGGGCAGTCTGCCCCGCGGGCACGGTACCCCGGCCGGCACGGGGGGAGCCCCGCACTTACTGTGCTCGGGAAGGCCCTGGATCATGTCAAATTTATGAATCTCTTTGGCATAGTATTCGGACTCGGTGTTATCCTGAGAGCAGCTCTCTTCCTTCTCCTCCTCCATCTCCTCCAGCAGCTCCCGAGTGCTGTTATAGAGGGCCAGGATCTGGTAGGGCACATGGGCCGGCCCCACGGTCTCCGGGGGGCTGGTGAGCCGCAGCTTGCTCAGGATCTGCCCTCGGATGGCCTCTACCCTCTTCTTCTTGATGTGGTCCAGGTCCAAGGTGGTGCAGGAGGACAGCGAGAGGCTCACGGTAGCGAAGCTCAGCAGGGAGAGCAGTACCAGAGCCCTTTGCACGTACATCTTCATGTGTGAGGGGGCGGCGGCGGGGGCCTCCGGGAGAGACCCCCGAGCGGCGGCGAGAAGGCGCGGGGGACCGGGCGGTGTGCTGGCGGCAGCCTCCCCAGAACCCGCAGGCTGAGGCTTGGCGAGGAGGTGCATGAACTCACTGCGCCGTGCGCGACTCAGGACTTCCAGGAAGAGCTGGCAGCGCTCCGCAAGGAGAAGCGGCAGGCGCCGTGCCTCGCCGCGCCGCGCTCCTTCCCCATGCGCCGCC
>VZSE01013367.1:766766-983022 GCA_013398275.1 Promerops cafer | reverse complement strand
GTGGCGCCGAGCAGCGCGGCTGGGGCGGGCCGGGAGGCGGCTGCGGGGCTCACACCTGCGGCAAGCGATGCCTCCGCACTGTGAGGGCACCGCGCCTCGCTGCGGGGCGGGGCGCGGCGGCAGGGCCGTGCCTTCCGTTCTGCTGTCTGCAATGAAACGGCTTTTGTCTGTAACTGTATGTCCTCTGCTCCTTCGTGTTTCCCCCTGCCCTACAGGTACTAAAGATGGGCCGTCGAGCCCGCCAAGACCTCTTTGCAGGTGAAAATCTCAGCAGGAAGAATTCCCCGTCTGCTTCTCTTGGAGAGGTGGGTGTCCTGTCAGGAGGGCTTGTCTGTTGTCCTGCTGTTGTCTCCAGTGGAGAATTATTAATTTCTTCTGAGATTCCTTCCTGCATGGTGTGCTTTGTGCTTTGAATTTTGTCCTTAGATTTGGGACTTATGTGACTGCCCTGTCCCTTTCCTGGTGTTGCCCTTTGTATAATAGTTTCCACACAGGGTCCTATCTAGGGCTATAGTTTCTCACATGTCAAGTATGGAGAGTAGTATCATACAGGATTTGGGGCCTCTCCCTTCTGTGCATGCATATCTTCCTGATATTTTAATTTCTAGAATTAAAATATGAGCAGGCACATCATTTTGTGACCATTTTTGCCACCATCTATGGTAGCAAGGCAGATAAACAGATGCCTTACTTTTGTGCTTTGCTTTGCTAGAGCCAGAGTACCTCTGACATGGTCTCTATCAAGTTTGTGTAGTGATGCTCCTTTTCATTTTCTCTGTGCACGGCTGCAAAGGTCATGCTAGGAGCCAGCTTTGCAGCATCTGAGACTTTTCCTTGTGGGTAATAATGTGCAAACTCAGCTCCCACTTGTCTTTGGAGGAAAATTTCGGTTCAGAGGCTGTTCTGTGAGTGCATCTTCAAATGGTAGAAGGGGGTCAGGAACCCCTCTTTCTCAGGAGAGTGAGGGAACATCCTCAAGTATCCAGAAATAGATATGAACTGTTTCAATTAATTTTTTTGCTTAGTGTTGCAGAATGCTGAAATTCTTCCTGCAAGCTTGCTGTTGGATGTTAGCATGGCTTCTCCACAGGCATCTCCTGCTAGAAGGAGCAGCTCTCAAGAAATCACATTCCAGTTTTGCTCCCTGACACATACCAGATGGACAAAAGTATCATCCAACTTCCACCTTGTTGACAGTGGTATTTGTTTAAATGAGGTGATGCTTACCTTTTTGCAATGTCAGTCAATGGTCTCCAGCATACCATATTCTTGGCTTCTTTAAACTGGAAACCCATTTTGCCTTGCTGGCCACCCTGGCACCAACTCTGCTTCAAGCTACTCTGCTCAGAGCCCTGGGACCTTCTGTCTTGGAGTGACCACTCCCTGATTCCCTGTGCAGTGACAAAACTTTCCTATTACACTAAGTAGCTGTGTCCCAGACATCTGTGCCAAAATGGTTGTGGGGGGATTTTTCCTTTGAGACCCTGTGATGCTGTTGAAAATAGCACTGTTACAGCTTAGCTTACAATAACGCCTCATAGAGCAGGCCTTTTTTCTGGAGAAAGTATGCTCTTTTCTTTTGATAGGCACAATGGAGAATCATTTTCCACCTAGGGATTCTCCCCTTGGATATGCTGTAGGCATTCAGGATGGGTTCTGTGCGGGAAAGTGCAGAAGATGCAGTTTAAGAAATAGAAGTAACTGTCGACCTCATAGGTAAAGGAAGTCTTCGAGAAACCAGCTGGTGGTTTAAGAGGGTGTAATCATTAGCTGGCCTCCACATTAGGGTGGCTCACTGTCAGATTGTTTTCTTGCTGGAACTGGCCATCCTAGTTCATGGGCTGATTCCCTGGTTTTAAAGAGACCAGGGCATTATGTGGAGGTACAGCTGATGGACTGTAACTTACTGCAGTTTGCTTGTGCTTGGGCTTACTGCTCACATCACAATAATTTCAATAGCTGGGAAGAGATCATAGGGGGTCCAGGCCTTGGGCAACCCTGAAGAAGACTAAGAAATATTTACAGTGTTCTGTTTGAAAGCAGTGAGCTTTTCAGCAGCAGAAGGGTGAGGACTTCCATGCCTTACAACGTTCAAATATGTTAGTACTGGATCTTAAATGCCAGGAAGAATCATTTGTGTCAACAGTTTCCCTTCAGACAGGTCTTTGTTGCTAAATGTTTGTGTTAATCAAAAACTTTGGAGGTACTGGAAGAAAGACAAAATCCACTGTAAATAATCCTCAGCCTTTTCCTTTGGTCAAAATTGGAGGCTTTATAGGTGACTATATTTGTTACCAAAGACAGTATTTAACAGACCTAATATTGTTTTTTCCTTCACCCTAGATTGGCCATCACCTTTTACTTTTCTGGAAGCTTGGCCTTGGCTTGCTGTTAAGTGGTGGGGTCAGCTGTTACAAATGGATGTCTCATTCAGCCATCTAGTCATCTTGAAACCTTTATAAGAAATCTTCCCAAAAGAAATGCAAGATTAAAAAAAAAGTCTTTTTTTTTTTTTTTTTTCTGGAACTGGCAGTAGTGGAGTAGGCCCCATGTAATTAATTTCGGCATAGAAAGTTTCATTCTTTTTACTGATTTTGAAGACAAGGGGGTTGTCTTAAACCTTTGCCATATTCACACCCTCATATGCAGTTTCACAATCAGGTTAGTGATTTTGCCTTCAGAGGTTCCTCAGAGTTTTAAAACTGGTTTAATTCACCTTGACTCTTTTGAAATTTTTTAATTCCATGCCAATCCACCCAGTTTCTACCCATCTCAAATTTCTGGTATGAATGTACCATTTGTGCTATTGTTTGGGTCTTTTCATGACACTACGAAGCATCCAGGAAGTGTTTTCCAGTCAGAGCAGCTTGCTTGAAGGAAGCAAAAAGTACCTGTCTATCCATGTTTCAGCATCTGGGCTTATTATAGGGAAATTCACTTAGGGGTCGAACAATTATTGTAATTAAAAAGATCTTTGTTTTGAAGTCAATAGGCAAATCATCTGACTTGGAGCACAGATCTTATCAGGTTACTGCTGATCTCTGCTTGGCCTGGGCTCTCTTTTCCAAAAGAGACTCCAAAGTGTGTGTTGCTCTATACAGCAAATGTGTTGTTAAAATTCCCTTCCCCAGGGCATAGTTGCAATGTCTTGTGCCTTGTAGCTTAATATACTTCCCACAAGCTCTATGAAAACCCTTTGATATCTTAGGATTTTTTCAGCGCCTGTCGTGTGTATGTATCTCCCACAAGGATACTCTTAGCTACAGCAGCAAATCTGTAATTCCTCTGCCCAAATCTCTACTTTATAATTCCCATTCTGTGTGGAAGTACCTGCATTATCTTCAAAGGTAGACCTCCTCAAGGGGCTCATGAAAGGTCACAAAGCACACACTGTGCCCATGTGACATGCAGAGCATTCCTGCCTTTTCAGAAGTACAAGTACTAACAAACAACACTGCAGCTACGTGTTATTTCACCAGGCAGGATGGAACATGATTATTTGCTGTAATTGGTGCAGTTGGCACCCTCCTGCAAGGGCTGTGTGCATTCCTGGCCTTCAGAGCTCCTTGGCAGTTTGGCAGGCGCTTCATGGGCACCCAGGGGAATATGCTGTAAGTGGGAATTCCTAGAGATAAATCTGCTTGCTGCATGCCAGAACTCTGCATTTCAAACATTCATTTTAGAGGGGTAATGTATCTCTTTTTCCATTGAGAGGCTTTTCCCATCCTCTGGCTTGATGTGGTACATTTACTCATCTTGATGCTATCAAGTTTCTGACAGAATGGGAGAAACTCAGGCTAGGCA
This sequence comes from Promerops cafer, assembly GCA_013398275.1. Taxonomy (NCBI): domain Eukaryota; kingdom Metazoa; phylum Chordata; class Aves; order Passeriformes; family Nectariniidae; genus Promerops; species Promerops cafer. The sequence continues at coordinate 979,218 of VZSE01013367.1, read as the reverse complement.
TGTTATTTGTATAATGGGAGGGACAGATCATATAATGAGATTTGTTGAAGATCTTTGCTATCCCATCCTAACAGGACTTCTGGATACTTTACAGAATAAAAGTCAAACCTTTTTCCTGGCTCTAACATCACTGCACCCAACAGCCTGAATGCTGGCTAGATGACATTTATAAGAAGATGTGTTTGGCCAGGTTTGGAGCTCTTGATGAGATTGATTTGGAAAGCTGAGTGGAAAAGCCTTTTTAAAAAAATGTATCAGCAGATTTTTCCTTTCCTGTTTCTTCTCTCAACAAGAGCAAACTATTTGCTGTTCTGTAAGAAATCTGCAAATATGCAAAAATATTTAAATGTTTTCCCACTTCCATGGTCTATTTTCTCTTTATCCTACGGTGACGTGATTCCCTTGGGACCTTGTTCAAGCGTTCCCTGGTTTCTGCTTTTAACAGTCTCAGTATGATTTTTCCAGTGTGTCTCTGGCAGCACTCTGTAGATCCTTTGAATGGAGACTGCTTTACTAGGCAATGGTCAGCCTAAAGGATGAAGGTTTTCCCTATTGTGAGAATATTTCCACACAGGTAGGACAAAATGACTTTATATCAGGGTTTGCCCCAAAATCAAGTTCCCTGCTGGTTCCCTCTGCCACATTTCACCACAGCCTGGGGAAAGGCTCTGTGCTTTCACTTCTGAAAGTATGTTCTTCTCTTGTTGTCCTAGCTGGTATTTGTAAGCTTGCTTATGTAGCTGTGGTCCTTGGGTGGTAGTTAAAAAGGATTTCTTGCTGTGAAAAATACTTTATTCAGCATAGATCCCGGCAGACAGACAAAAACTTGGGCCACCTCTGCTGCATTTTGGAAGGATGTTCCCACAGGTGAATTTTGCAAAGCAGCTATCTGGACTTCCACCACCCAGTTACAAACACTCCTGGCAGTGATTCTTTAGGCTGACATCCAGGCATTGTTTTAACAGGACTCCATTACCTAACCCAAATAAGTAAATAATAATAATAATAATAGAATTGATGAGGGTGAAACCCACGTGGAAGATTGCTCCAAGAAGTGGTTATTTAAATGCTTTTCCAACATGTGTTGCCCAGCTGGATTTTCTTCCATGCTAGTGCAAGTCTTGTACCACTTGGGCTCTGTACATCCAGAGAAGCTTAGGTCATGTTGGACCCCACAGAGGCCTTTCTGCTTTTGGCTGTGGGAACAAGCAGGCCCCTGGCTGACAGATACATGCTTCCAACAGATTTTTACCAGTTGGGCAAATCTGATTTCATTTGTGCTGCTCCTTGGTAAGGACACTTTTGTATCCCAGCTGCCCTAACCTGCATGTAGCCCCCCTCTGCTCTTGTCATAGTAAGATCATAAGACCAGATGACAGCAAAGATGCAAAATGAACTCAAATACCAAACCACTTCCATCAGAGATATATGCAATTTATGAATCACATGGCTTCCACGTTCCACAGGAGAGATGATTTAATCCGGAAGAAAAGTCAGGTGGGTTAGTGGAGTGTTTCCAGCCATCCTATGCATACTCCTGGTGTAGGGTCATAGGTCAATCTAGGATACTCTAGATTCTCCTCCTGAGTGGTTCTGAGCACTGTGATTCCTAGAATAGCATAGAGATTATTGGGTTCTTAATTACCTCCTTGCATTTGGTGCCTAACAGCACTGGCTGTTGAAACTGCTGGTGCTGACTATCTGCTCATCTGAAAGGTTCTCAACCAGTTTGCAACTTTCACAGTGATTAACAGGCTGATTTTCTTAAGTTACTGATTTTCTTAAGTTACTTGTCTACCCCACAACCAAGCTGCTCCCTTAAAGTTAGCTAAAGATCATCTGCAGAAGCTAATACTGATGTCAGCTACGCCTGTTTTACACTAACTGCTACAGCTTGTGCTCTGGGGGGAGAATCTGAGGTTGCCTTGAGAAACAGTAGCTTCTGAAAAAAGGTCTGTAGCCTGCTACAGTGTATAACTCCTAGTATGACTGGCCCAGCATAAATTCTGCTCTCTGGCATGGCTGCAGTGACTCTTGATATGAATCTTTCTAGTATCATACACACCTGAATAATTTGAGTTTTATCAGGCTATAGGGAGAGTGAGCTAAGTCTGTTCTCTTCTTGCTCACATTTGGGTTTTTTTTTTTTCTCTAAGTATCACAGTTGGCATCTGCATAAATGACTGGATATAAAATGTTATAATGGTAAGATCAACTCTATGCTTTTTTCAAGTGAATAAGGTTGCAAAACATGTACTGCAGGACAGCCATAAATGTCAGTCTTCAAGCTGTTTTGTGCAGGCTTCCATAGTGCTTCCTTTTAACTTCTTTGTCTGTTTTCCCTCCTGACCCTTCTAGGATGAAGACTCTCAGGAAAAGGTTGGCCATGTAAGACTAGAGGCTTTCTAGGTAGATGGTAGCTCCTCTGAAGGGGACTAGTAGGATTAACCTATTATGTGTCTGCAGACTACCTTAAGAAGGTACTCCAGTGCTGGAGAATAATATAAAGTTTGCTTTGGATGCAGTGCCTTTCCTGCATCCTCTGTTTCTGTTGTTGACAGATTTTTAATTATCTTTGAAACAGCTGTTCTTATCAGCTGCTGCATCTTGTTTTGAGGTCACAGATATATATGTGGCCACTGAAAAGATGCTCTATTTTCATTTAAAAGTCAGGACAGCAATTAGCTAATAGAGTACAAAACCTGACTGAACCAAGATTGCTGTCCAGTATGGTTAGTTTGCTCTTATAACATGAAAACTTGTCTTCAGGGATGATGAAGTCTTGCTGGTGCCCCAGAGGAGAAGGCCAGGCAGTAGTAACAAGGACACGTGCCTTTGTATTTTCTATGAGTCTTTTCTTTTTATTGCACCAGCACTGAATGCCAGAATCTGTAATTAATAATGTCATAGTGCTTCTTACTAGGCTGCTATTAAACACAGAGAAGGAATACACATATCCTTTCATATCCTGCACCAAAGCTAAAATACGCCTTAGCATTAATTTAGCATTAGAAGCCAGGATGATGCCGTTCAGAACAACCTGAGAAGTTCTACCCATTTCTGTTGAAGTCTTTGGGCTAATTGCCTTGCACTCTTCCTAACCATGGAATTGGTGTTGCCCAATTTTTCCTGCCTAGAGTTGCTCTCTGTTAGATAATTAAAACACCCTCTCCTGTGCTCTTAATTCCTTCTGCTGAAGGACCACTCCAGTACTGGTAGCACAGCAGATTGATCTACTGTGAATGTAAAGCCCAGAAAAGAAACCCGTATCACCCATCTCATTAATTCTGGCCTCTGAAGGGTATGCTCATCACAAGGAGTCAAGACTATTCAGATTAGCTCAGTTTTCTCTTGGTAGTGCAAGAGATGATATTGTAAAAAAGATCCACTGGGTTTATTTGGCAGTGATGGATGGTTCAGGACTATGCCCAGAGCACTTTTCCATTTATCAGGCAAAGAGACCTCCCACTGATGGGTATAGTTTTGGGGACTGGTTGCCTAATAGAAATTTTTACTGATAATTGATCTAATCTTCCCTCCCCCGCCTCGCTGGAACCAGTCCTTACAGTCATTTCACTGGAACTAATTCCACCTCCATACAGTGCCCTAAATCATTGATTCCCAAGGTCTGCTGTTGAGTGCTGACTGGTCACATGCCACAGGCGCCTTCTTGCTTCTGGCTGCTAAATTTCATTAAAATAACTTTGCTGATGTGACTCTTCCACATGAGCAATTGTTGCTTCAGGGATGTTATGCAATGGTGCCTGGCAAGGAGATTTTATTTAGTAAGAGGGGTCCCTGCTTTGAAAACCATTTTGTTTGGGTAATTCCTGTGTCCTTTATTCAGGCTTATGCTCTTAAGCATGACAGTCACACTTTATAGTATTTTTCCATTTGTAAAAGTCTGTAAATGGTATAAAATATGTATAACTGAGTGTTCAGAAATCTGACTGATCAGTAAGCTGCTTGTAACGTATACTACTGTATGCTTACAGACTTCTGTTAATTGTATCATAAGTCTCTTCCAAATCAACTGTTAGTGGAACTTCATGTTATAAAGTGTGATTCAAATCTTGTTGCAGTATATCCCTCCCTTAGTCATTGCCTGGCCAATCTGAAATACTTGGCTTCTTGGATCATTTGTCCGAAGTTGGCCCCTTCATCCCCGATGGCTCATATAACCCTTTTCTGAACTCCCTTTGGGCTTTGCTGAGTGTTACGATTTGAACTCTTCCTGGATTTGGTCCCTTTCCTCTTGCTGTGCTGAAGATAACTTTGTAGCTGCTTGAATACTAACAAAGAGCCCCATCAGGATTGTCGATGTGAATGTACCTGCTGAAGTCCTGCCCTCCAGCCATCTGCCTGCTCTGAAACTTGTTTTGCACCCTTTGGCAAACCACTCATCTTGCATCTGAATTTTTGCCAGTTGAATCACTCATTTGGCTGCACCTTCCAAGACTGCCTGGAATATTTAGCCAAAGGCTGTAAGTCTAATCAATGGTATAATAAAGGGTGTATCCTAATATTTCAGTTAATTTGCAGAGGCAGAATAAGCAGGAGTATGAATGTGGTTGTGAGCCAAGATTTTGCTGGGTTCTTTTCGTGGCTTTGCCATAGATTTGCTTTGGGGCCTCGGAGAAGTCCCTCCACTAGTTTTCTTTAGTCCCTATCTGAAAGGAAACCTAGAGCTTTATGCAGAAGTGCTGTGGGTATTCCCTAAATAGACCCACAGGGGGATTTAGATGCCTTATCCACATAACAAAATCAATACCCTGCATTGGGTGCCTGTGTAGTATGTAGATAATCTCAGGATGGGCTGCTGGATGTATTGGTATGGTGAAGAGTGGCTGGGAATGGCAGTGTGTCTGAAACCCTGTCCTTCTGTGGAGTTCAGGCCCCATTCTGTGAGCTCTGGGAGTGCATGTCCTTGCACTACCAGTGAGAGACCCTGATCCCCATCCTGTGTTTTCTAGCCTTCAGAAGTGGAGCAGGGCTTTTCCTTGCCTTCAGGGACCTCCAGGTCCTGAATAAGCAGATGTTCATTTCAGTGTTGGAACCTCATGCTTTAGATGTAGAGATTAAACTGGCCATCTCCTTTCTAAGCTGGAAAACACTGATTTTATTGTCCTCTTCCTTCCCTGAGAAAGATGTAGCAAGTAATGTTTGCCACCTCCATAGGGAATATGATATATAATGACAAGCCTATGAGCTGTTCAGAGTCTGAGAAGGCTCTCAGTCCTTTCTCCTGAAGCCACTGTGCTTTGCAAATGGAACCAAAAGAATTTTGGTACCATAGGGAAAGACTTTCTAACTGAAGGCCACAACATTTGAGTGGGAAGACATCAGTTCCAATGAGTCCAGCTGGGACCTCTAGCTGTGCTTTGATAGACATGCCATAGGTAGTCTCAAGGTCCTTCAAGGACTAAAAACAGGGACAGCACCTGATTTCTAACCCTTATACAAGTGAATGCTGGCCTCTGTGACTCTATATCACTCAGTGTTTAAGTGACAACATGCTTTAAGGCAACAGCTGGAAAGAGGATGTGAAGATCTGACCTTTCCAGAGGGGGCATCAAAGTCCTTTTGTAGTTCTAGTTGCCAGTGCTTCTAAAACATTTGGGTGGAAAAATGGGCTGTTGCTTTTTAGGTTAAGTCAACATGTCCAGAACAATTGTTTTCATTGAATGTTTGTTGGAAGAACAACTATAAAAAAAAATGTAAGTACCTGAAATATAAAGCCAGGTGTGCTCTTACATTGCTAGGTCACCCAGTTGGGTGAGTGTATTTACATCCTAAAATACAGTGCAGAATGATGTGGAGATCCCCTGGTGAGAGGCAACCTGCACTCTACCTGGGGAGGTACTAGCTTTGTTACCAGAAGTACCTAAAACAAGACAATTTCCAGACTTGAGCTGACTCACGTGGATCCTGCTTGCAGGTGTGTCTGCACCTGTGGTGTAGACATGGCCTGGGGCTTCATATGATCAGGGCCTTTAATCAGAGCGGTATTTTCCTGACCCAGTTCTTACCCTTGCACAGTGGTTGGCACCCAGCTCCAAACTCTCATTCCATTGTCTGGTCTGGTCTGGATCTGTGCAGCAGCCACCCCCCAAGTGCTCTCCCCTACATTCCCTGAAACTTAAGAATATGTAAGTGAGGAACCCAGCACCAGCTGTACTCAGCTGAGTGTTGGTCAGGGGACCTTATTTGCCTAAAAATAATCACAATGGTTTGGGCACTGTCCTTCCACTCTGGTTGAGAGAGTTAATGACCTAAGAAGTCATAATTGTAATGCAGTCACAGTCATTTCCGTATCTACAATTTGCACAGCAATAAGATCTAGAGAGTGTTGGTGTATGGCTGGAAAAAAAAATTTCCTATTCCCAAAGACCTTACAGTCTTAGTGCAACATTTTTCTCTAGCATCCTGTTCTCCCCTGTGATCTTCAGCTTGGAGAGGAGCCTTCACCAGGGGTAGCTGCATTTTGTATATGGCATGTTGCCAGAGTTTTGCCTTCTTAGGCATACAGTTGGGAGTAGGGTGGACTGGCAGTAGATAGCTCTTGAAGCAATTGGCATTTCTGAGAACCTGGGAGGGTTCTCTGAGGCAGAATTTCCCATAGCTATTGCATGCTGTGAATGCCCTCCCATTTACGTGGTCATCGGGGGCTGAGCTGCATTTGTCTCTCCATGTCCCAGAGTTTCTGTCACCTGTTTTGATTGTTGCATTATTCTAGTAAATACCCTCCACTGAAAGGATCCAGCATCCAAGGAAGCACTGGGTTTTTTACCTGCTTCCATTTTACAGGGTTTGCATTTTTTTTTCTTTTTTCCCCAGAGGTCTTCTGGTTGCTTGTAGAAATGCTGGACTCTCAGCCTGTTCCTGGGGACCTCTCATCTGGAAGTTGGCCAGATTCTCCAGGAGGAATCTCAAAAATGCAGCTGAACTTTTGTTCCCTAATTAGGCCAACTTCCCCAGTGTGAGCCCCAGCACTGCATGGCCTGGAGCTCCCCAAGGCCTTGTGCAGCCTCTCTCCCGTGCACCCCGACTGGCTGACTGGCAGGGCAGTTATTTTCAGCTTTCTGAGCTTATCTCCTTGCCTTTTGATGACATCTTCTGAAATAGCTTTTCTAGTCAGCCATGTTTCCCAGCCTTTCTAGTAGTATCATGCATGCCTGTCTACCTTGATGTGGATTAGGGACAATCTCATAGAAAATAATTTTATTAAAAACTTTTCCTTTTCCACACATTTATTTCATACTTTGAGTGCTCCTGGACCCATCTCAAGGCAACAAAAGAACTGTAGGAGGTGGGAAGGTGAATGGGAAAATGTCTCACCATATGTAGCATAAAGTGGTAGCAAACTGTTTGAGAAATGTTCTTGCCTAGGAGGGTTGGAGGGGCACTTCCCTATAACTATAGGTTGTGAGAGGATTCTACCTGGTGACCCCTTGTTCAGAGAATCAGATTGTTGTGTGCTGATTCACTGTTTTCCTGCAGGGGAGAGCAGTAACTCCTCAGAGGTTAAGGTGCCAAATGCTGCAAAGGTGACAGCTTTCCTCATGTGTGCACGTCAGCTGACAAATAGCTGGCCACTGTTTTAGGAGAGCAATTTTTGAGAGCTGGTTAGCAATAGGAACTGCTCCTTTACCTGTTAGAGATGGCAGAGAATATTTGAAGGGCCCCAAGAACTTCTGTCTCAATAATACTTTCCCGAGTAAAGGAAAGTCAGTGACTGTGAAAAGAAGGACAGTTTGTGGATGAAATGCAAATCCAGTATTTTCTGCTTGGTATTTAAGACATGTTGAAGTCCTTGGAGGATATTCATTAAATGCATTATTTGAACCGTCTATGGACATGATAAAGAGAGCAAGCAGAGATGGGTTGTTCTTTGCAAAAAGCCCAGGCTTGCATAGATCTTGGAATTGATGTGTTTTTGATATCATACATGCTCTGAGATCAGTATTGATTATTTTATGTGGCTGTTTAGGAGCAGTGGGGCTAATTGACTGACAACTCCTTAAATGGCAGCAATCAAAACTAATTCCTCAGGCCTAGTTGTGGAGATTTGCTTTTTTTCAGCCAAGGGAGCCTCTGGCATCTTGCTGGAGAAGAGAATCCTTGAGAGTGGCCATACTTCTTTCTTTCCACTTCATTGTCAATATTGGATAAAAACAAGACACCTACATACTGTGTAAAATCTCACAGTGTTTGTATATTGGAAAAACATAGATCCTACATATTTTAGGAGAAATATGACATGATAGAAGAATTGTGTGTCCTCTGTTGCATGCTGTCAATGTCATTTGAGTCCCTGCATCCCTGCACAGAGTGCTCAGTGTTTCAAAGGAGTTGTCGTGTTGATGAAGGTAAATTAATCCATATTTCCAGACCCACCTGAGAATCTGAGGGACTTAACATGCCCATAATCTGCCTCTGTTGTGGTAGGTCCTAAAAGAAACTTTGCTGGACCTTCAGGATTCAGAGACACGCAGGATAGTTGCTTCCATGAGGGGAGCAGCATCCAACTGGCACCTTCAGAACTGTAGACGTGATCTGACAAGAAGCCTGGAAATTTCTGCTTTAATGGGGAAGGCAGATTAGAATTCTGCATCTGTCTGATAAGAAAGAGCCTGAAAAACAATAAAGAAGAAGGTAGAGTTTCTAATTTGATGCAAGAGAGATGGAATTCAGTCCAGTCAGTTTTCCAAGGGAGAGATAAAATACTGATTATGGATGTAGTATCAAAGTGTTGGTATGGAAGGTGGCCTGAGAAGTACTGGAAAAATGCCATCACAAAAATGGTGAGCTGAATTTCTGAGGGGAAAAAACCAAACAACAAAACAAAAAACTCAGACCATGTCAGTTTTCCTTGGAAAAGGGACAATCTGCAGAAACTCAGGTAGAGGAGATCTTCTGGAGATAAATAATGAACACTGCAGAAACTCAGGTAGAGGAGATCTTCTGGAGATAAATAATGAACAAAACTGAAGTGGAAAGGCAAATCCCAGCAAGTAAGTGATTAGTTGATGCTGTGAAAGAGACTGAGCAGCAAGGGCTGAGAGACAATGCTGTTGTCAGGAGCTGGTGGAATCTCAGTGTTTTGAACACTAAACTCTTTGGATGTATAGCTTTGCATTTGGGAACATACATACAGATCCTGCCTAAAGTATAACAGTAGGTACCAACAAGTTCTGATTATTTAAATCCCCCAGTCTTTTTCACCAAAAAGATATGTTTAGGAGTGCATTTTTCGCATTACAGAAGAACAGTGTACTCTGTTTCTGCTCTGATCCCTCTCGGGTTGACATTTGTCCCACTTTCTGCCTCAAGCTCCTGCTTGCAGCTGCAAAGTCCCTACCTGTCACCATTTTATGGCAAAGCACAACACTGCATTCTCAGTTGTAAATTATGCTGAGGTTTTGGAACTGTGAAAGTATATGAATGTAAGTTTATTTACTTGACAAAAGTGTATGTGGCATGTGACCTTATTGCAGCACTTTCCAGGCAGCTAACAAAGAAAAGCTATTTCTCCTCAGCTGACAGTTAACATTGCCTTTCCTGTTGCTAGTGCTCCTGTAGGCAATTCAGAAAGAATTACCTGATCTATTGCAAGAGGAATGAAAGACCTGTAGGTGTATGTGAGGTGTTTTTCAGGATCTGACAGACGTTCAGGGTTGCCTGGTGTGTGTGATCAATGAGGACACGGTATAACATTGGCTAGACGTTGGAATCAAGCCCCTAGATGCCCTGGAGTCATGCCATGTGCAAAGACTGGGCCAGACATTGTCATCACCCTCTGATCTGGTGTGCCCCACTCGAGTTATCTTTGATCTGAAGGCTAGTTTTGATGATGAGTACCTTAAATTGCAGGTGCATTGAAATGCCCTGGAGATGCTGCATTTTCCCTCAGCCTTATGGCCGAGGTTCTTTGGTGTCATTTTTGTATCCCCATGCACCTTTGTGAGGAGTTGTGAGGCTGTGTTGGAAATATGGCTTGCTGGCTATCAGAGGGATAGTGTGAGGGGAAAGGGGGTTGTTGGCATGGGAAGCATCTGTGTGGGAAGGACTGTGTTTTTGAGTTAGGGGTGTGTGTAATGCGAATAGGGATGTTTATGTGGGCACGCACGCCCATATGTGGTGTGTGTTCCTGCTTTTTCCTGGGCTCTGGGTGTGTCCAGATCAACTGAATCCAAAATGCTCCTTTTTTGGCACTGTAGTCTCTTCTCTGGTTTGGCATCTTAAGAATCTGGGGGAATCATTTAAAGATCAGAAAACTTCATTCACTTGGGCCCCTGAAGGCTTCACATTCTCTGACATGGTCATTCCAGTCGACTGAGCTCTGTCCCCTACGGATGAGCCCATATAAGGAGGCTGTTTCCTGCGTTTCACGCTCCCTGCCTGTCCCTCTGCCCTCCTGTGCTCCCTTTGCCGAAGAAAGTTGGTATTCTGGGACTGCAGCTCCTGCCTCATTCCTGCTCCCTGTTTATTTTTGGAGGATGACTATTTTTGCTCCTATCAGGGAGCTATGCAGGGTCATACCCCCTCCCTGCAGCAAGCAGAGGCTGCCCCTGGCAGGGTCTCTTAATTTCCCACACTCACAAACAATGCTTCTACTTCAAGAAATAAACATGTGAGACCCCTACCGTCAGGGGTTAGCTTGACCCTGTCCTCATCTGTGGCAAGAGGCAATTTGGCTTTGGCTCAGGGTTGACCCCACCACACATGCAAGGTCCTCTCTGAAGCCAAAACTCCTCAGGAGTCATCCCACTCGTTCACTTTCTTAATAAAAGCTGTGGAAGCCACCTGTGCCCCCACCATTCCTTTGCAGTTAGCATTTTTTCTCTCTTTTGGGACATCTTTTACCCAATCATTCTTTCTCATGATGGTCCATTCACAGGTCCCTGTAATCCATCTTCCCTCACTGGGCACCATCAATTGGGAGCTATGTAAGCTGGGTTCACCTTGCCTCTGCTTTCATCATTGCCTGCCATGCAGAACACTGAAGGCAGTGCCTCAGGCTGGGGGTCCAAGCCCAAAACTGTAAATGGCAACGGGCAGCTTACAAATGGTGGGAATTCATGGCCCCATTTGAAAATTCCCATCATAAGCCCCAAGCTGAATTCTCATTTTCTCTTGCCATGTGGCAGAGTGCCACACAAGACAATGCAAGAAAATAGCAGGGGATGTCTTTAAGCTCCAGATGATCTTCCCCTTTGGATTTCAGTGGTGGCAGTGGTGGGATTCATCCCAACTAACTTTGGAAGAGTTTGGGTATGGATCACTGTGTCTGAACTTGGCATCTATCCTCCTATTCTAAGCAGTGGACAAAAGCAGACTTCTTAGGAACAATTCCTCATCTAAAACAAGATGTCTAAAACGTGTGTCTTGTACCCTAGGAAAGGCATAATGTGATACCTCCCACTGATATGTGGGCAACAGTGATGAACAAGTTCCCAGTGAACCCTATTTTGCCAGGAGAGCACATCCTCTGTGGATCAGTCAGCTACTGTATTGTGTGTCCTCAAAAAGTCAAAGGCACACAGACCTAAAACTTGTCAAGATATTGATTAGGGTGATGCATCTTTTGTTTACAGACAAGCTTAAAAACCTGTCTTGTAGTTTATGTCTTCCTTTTATTTTATGATTAAAGAGCGTTTTAGACACTATCTCTCCATGATTTGTTAGCATTTTTTCTCTCAATATAATATTATACCAAATAATATTAGTGTGTGTGGACCTGGTATCTCAACTGGCTTGACTTTGGCTTGCCCAGAGCTGTCTGTAACATGTCTCTTCTCTTTATTAAAGGTTCCACCACCTAAACCCCCACGCCGGCAAGGAGGCTGGGCAGATGATCCTGTACTGGCACCTACCAAGTGAGTCCTCACCTCTTTCCTTATTAAGAGAGACTTAGGTGTGGAATAAAGGAACATCACTAGTTGGACCTTGCTGTCACAGACATTGGAACAGTTTTCCTGGGTCTTTTAGATGGTCTCTCTTTCCAATACCAGTGCAACTTGTTCAAGCCATTTGAAGTATTGCTCTTGCTTGGTTCCATTGGCTAATTGACTTGGCGAGGCTTAGAACAGTGTACATGTCCCTGTTTGCCAGAGGCAGTGTATTCCTTACCTGGTACAGTGCCTGGAAGGAGTCAAGAGCATAATAAGCATGGCAAATGCAGGAGCTGGGATGGGGGGATTTGACTGGTTCCGTCCTTTCCAGGAGAGTGACACATGATGGCACCACACTGACAAGAGTGCAATGAACACATCAGGATTTAGTGATCAGCCTTGACAGTAAAGGTGAAATTTGTCAATGTTTATGTGTGTATAGGGTTATGGTATAATGGAGATGGATGGAGATGGTCAGCAAGAAGAGATGGGAGGAAAAAGTATACAAATTGTAGAATGTGTGTTGAGCCTGATGCTTACATGAAGGACACGTAAGACAAAGGAAATATCTGGACATGGTAATAGAATAGGTATGAAACCTAAAGGACAGTTCAGACTGGGAAGAGATTACTTGCTTTCAAATAGTTGTGGTTTTCCAAGCTGAGAAGTTATGCTGATGATGTATTTGATATTCACAGAGCTGAAGGGCTCAGCTGTGGAGTGGTGTGAAATTGCTGGTGTAGTTAAAGGCCTATAATAAAAGTCTCTATGTCTTAATATACACTTTGGAGGCACTCTGATTTATGAAAAGTTATGTATTTTCTTGTCTGAAACTGAGAATGGGTGAGGACATCCAGAAACCTGTTATACTGTCAGTATTTCTTGGGAAGGGAGAAAGGAGGTCTGTATTCTGGGGTAGCCTTTCCAAAAAACAGTACTTTTCTGGGAAAATTATCACTCTTATTTGTCTCTGAAAATTAAATAGTCTGAAAATCTGGAGACTAGAATAAAGCAAGGGAATAAAGATCTCAGCCTGAACTCCTGTTGCTCTCAGTTTAACCCTGATAATGGTTATTTTTCATAGGCTGGCTGCAGCTAGAAGTTGCCATTGCAAAGATACATCCACCCCAGGGTATTAAAAACGTGCCACCAATGATCTTGGATCTTTGTAGGACCAAGCAGAAGCTTTATGGAAATGTGACATCAGACAAGAAGGTTCAATTTCATTGCTTAGGAAAAATAAGTTATGTAATTGTTGGTTAGGTGAAGGACTGGATTAGAGGTAATACATATGCAGGGCTGTGCCTAATGTTCCCTGAAGGACAGTGAACAAGTTCCTAATGTAACAGCACTGTGCCATGTGCTGTTTTACTGTGTTTTCCATTGTTTGACATTAGCTTTATCCTTAGATTTGCAGCAGTAGCTGTGGGTGCTGCTCCCCCAGCATCTCAACTGCATGGGTTACAAGACACTGTAGGTGTCTGGAGTAAAGGCTTCTATGACATTGGGTGTAGTTCAGCTGGAGAAGCAGAACAGGACACAGGGTTGCTGACCTTTCTGCCTCTGAGAATGTGCACACTGGGACATGGGACCAAGATGTTGTCCCTTGCTCAATCATGCACGTGATATGTCATATTTGACAGTGTTCATTTGTATTAAGGGTTTTTATTGAATAAATTTTATGAAGAAGTTTGTTCTTTATCCAGTTGTATGAGGTACAAGGGGTTTGTACAATTAATTCCCCTGTTTTTCTTTTCCTGTGTATTCTCCCCAAGCTGATCTCTCTTCTTCTCTCCTTTAAAAAAGTCTGAGATGCTGGCCTGTAGGGCTTGCTTTGTGACATATCCCAGGGTAAAGCCTTCATGTGAAAAGTCTGAGTCATTGGCTGATGTCATACCAATGTTGCTGTAGCTTTGTTGTTTCTGTTTTCTCAGGCTCTATCTTGCCACAGCTTTTCAACTAATTTGACTCAGTTTGGAAGCCCATCAAGTTAATTTGCTCCAAGTTCACTAATGTAGATGTAGTTAGAATAACATGCTTCTGTTGATACATCTGATTTAGGTTTAAGCCCTTTTTTGCCAGTGTAACTGAATCTACACTTGGGAATTGTTCTGTTAGAAGTAATTTGATTTTCAGAACTGACGATGTTAAAATCTGATTTTTTTTTTTTTTCTCTCACTTAAAAAGGAAGGATGTGCAGAGTGGCTACAGTTAGATTTTCTGTGTTGTGTAAATATATTGTGGGTCAGATGGGATACTGTGGCTGCTTGTGCAACAGTCTTGTAGCTATTTGTGTTATTCTTCCTCCATTTGAAGTCTTAGCTTTTAGTTCTGTTTCTGACAGATTCAGTCAGTTACAACTGCATATGTATTGTTTTCTTGCAGGAATGCTTTTCTGCTATATTTCTAGTTCAGAGTCTTATCAGTATGAGATGATCACTTGAAATTGTTCTTTTTATTTCCATTTGGCACATGTTAGAGTGGAATTTCATTTGTAACCTGTTTTACTACCTTTGTGCTCTCTCCAGCACGTCATGCTTATGTAAACTTGTAAATATTCTCACCATCTTGCTGATTATTTCCAGCAGACTGCTGCTCTCCCAGACTGTTGCAAGATAGGAAGAGGAGGACTCTCAAAATTTTCCAACCTAAATTATTTTTAAAATTAATTAGCACAGATGGTTTGTGAGATACAGTATTTTATCATGAGTTCCTATAGCATTTGCAAGTGTCAGATATTTAAATTGCTGAGAACTATCAAAATTATCTATTTTACTCATGTTTTCAAATGCCAAGTGTGGGAAGATTACTTTGGACTCCCAGTACTCTTTTAGAACAGTTGTCATTGCTAGGAGTCCCATTTTGTAAATCTGGGTAACAAGGACCACTGGTAAGTGTCTGAGCAACCCCCCAGGCTGGTCCTTTGCAAACAGCAACTTAATGGTTCAAAAAGTGACAGAAAATTAATTTTTCCATACTCCCAGGGCCATCTGTACGTGAATCTGCTGTATCTAGTTAAACCTGTACTCAGAAGAATCATTCTCTGTGAGAAGAGGTGGTCTCATTGCTGCCCCAGCAACATTCTAGCCCCAGTATTAGCAGAAAGGGGACCAGCCAAGAACCTGGGCAGCCACCTGGGGCCTAGTAACCTGCTGAGATAAATAACAGTGATTACAGCTGGCTTTTTCTACAGAAGCAGCTCTCTAACCACTGGATGGAGCCCAAGTGCCATTCTGAAAGCTGTGCTGATATCCCTAATGACATCAGTGCCGACACTCGTGAGAAGCAAGGCAGAGCTTTACTGTCAGGTTCTCTCACGCATCAAAGGGAAGAAACGCAAAGTGCCTGCCAGTGGGGGAAGGAAAAGGGAACCCACTTTTGCATACTGGTGAGGATTTGATAAAGGAGGGGTGCATCCAAGATTCATTTAATTCCAACTTCTTCTGATATCGTCACTCTGAATTTCCTCATAGAATTTCTTCCAGTTTCCTCTCTAGTTGTATCTTAATTTCTTTGCTTCTTGGGTCTCTTTGAATTTACTTCGGTGCTTCATCCCTTTGGTCTTGCAACGAGCCCCCTAAAATTCCTACAGCTCTGTGGGCAGCGGCTCGGGTTGTTGAGGAATAAACATAGCTTGTTTCAGGTAGCTCTGCAAGCAAACACAAGTGCTACTTCAGCAGGAAGTCCCTTCCAGTGCCTGCACATGTACCTCATTTCTTCTATGTGGGTCATGGCAGTTTAGGAACAGGTGCTTCAGCTACAACTGGAATTTCCCCTTTCTGACTGATAGACCACACAGAGTTGGAATAATCAAGGCTTGTTTAGGAAAATGACCATGCTGAACTGTTTTGGAACAGAATTACAGTGGTACAGTGTCCAGGAATGAATTTGTCAAGAAGGTGAATATTAAGTGCCTGTAGGAAGGAAGAGGATGCAGTTGGTGTGACCTTTAGAGCAGGGTAACCCAGCCCCCGTGTAGGTATCATTTAAGGCTCTGAACAGTGGGCAGTGGTGAGATTGCACCCTGGAGCTGGAGGAAAGTTATTTAAGAGATTAAGGGGTTTTATGATTCAAGGTCTCTAGAGATAAGTAAAGTTAAAAACCTCCTGTTTCAAAAATATGGGCTTAAACTATCCTGTATTCTCTCTATAAGAAATGACCCCTGAGAGTGCCTGATTTTAGAACCTCTAGCAATCCCTGTCTTGCAGCTGGGAGTAGTAAAGTGCTCATGAGTTTCTCTGTCTGGGACAGTGGGGGAAAGCTTGTGTCATTTCTTCTGTTCTCTACTCCCAATCCAGTAGTGTTGTGGTGAGTCTCAGTTTGGACTTCTCTGTGACACTGCCACGTTAGGAGCAGAGCCAGACTCCTGGCTGCATGGGAGACATCGGCCTCACTTGGCAGCTTGCACCCATCTGTGGATGTCCTCAGTGAAGTGAAGAGTGTAGGCAGAGAGGATCAAGGCTGCCAAGTGAGGGGGCACAACTTAGAAGGAGAAGAAAGAAAAGGAAGTCTGATTAAGTTTTGTCTTGAAGTGTCTGTTTTTGGGTTTGTCCCTGCATTGATCTGCAAGGGAATGAGGCAAGTAATGGCCCCTTGGGGACCTTCAGGACTTTCCTCTCAATGTCAGCCGTCATTTTCAATCACCCTCTCCCTCCCAGCCATTAATTTTGGCCCAGGATCATGGGGACTTGTCCATCTATCACTCCTAATTGACACTAAATGATCTGTCAGTTTATTGATGAACGGCAGGAGTGGAATTGTCACAATATATTTTACTTTCTAACAACTCCTCCTGACAATTTTACCTTGTCCATCTCACTCTCCTCACATAAATCTCCATTGGCCTCTCATTCCTTCTCTTGGGCTGATCTGGTGCCAGCCACCTCCATGCCATCGGCACGCATCAAGGACATCAAGATGGTGGTAAGCTGCAATGTGCAGGCCCAGGGTGGGTTTTTTCCTCTCTCCCTGCCCCCTCTTTTTATTTTCTTTTTTTTTTTTTTTAATAGGCTGGATGTTCCAGGAATGCTAACAAGCTCCTCTCCTCTTGTCCCTTCATGTCATTGCTACGGTGAGCTCTCCTTCGTGTTTCTGTTTAGACTCAGTAAAGATAATTGGCAGAAAAAGGAAAGTCCCTAAAAGACAGAAGAGTCACCTGAGAATCTCTCAGTGCGCTGGCTGTCACAGGGGATTTTTATTCCTTTTAAACCTGCTTAGTGTGACTTGGAAGAATTTCCTGCAAGGGGAAAGTGTTAGACTTATGTCCATTTATGTCTTTGCAGTGCTCAGAGGAGCCTGGAAAAAGAGTTTTGCTTCTTCTTTTTCTGTTTTTTCCCCTTTTTTTCTTTTCAAGGTATTTTTTATCATTTTTTCTTTTTCCTTTTTCTTTCTCTTATTTTTAACCTAGATTTCTGTTTATTTTTTCCCAGTTAGTGACATTTTCTTTGACTTCTTTTTCTGGAAGGGTACTGGGCAATGGAAGGTCTAGTAGGATTGCAGCCTCTTGCTCCCCTAGAAATGAAGCTTGCATGACAAAAACAGAACAGAAGTGTGGCATTTTTGGTAATGGTCCATATAAGCTGCTGAAGTGGCAGAGTATTTGCAGGGTGAAGTCTCTTTGACTTCTTTTTTTTATGATTGAGGACAAAGCATCTTCCTTCCTTATTTCTCTGCATCTCCAAGAAATTTCCCAGCAAATTTATGGGATGCTATTATTGCTGTCCCAAATATTTCTATTTTAAAATAGCAAAACCTTCTCTAAGAACACATGAAACTTCCAACCCTTTTGTATCTGTCATAGCCAAGACTAAAAGCTTGTCTGGCCATTGTAGGTCACCTGTGTATTGGCTGTGAAGTCTAGCTTAATGCAGTTTACCTGTTGAAAGGGACCTGAGATGACTTGATCTACTTGCTTGGCCCTATTTCCCCCTCCCCCAGCCCCCTTCCCTATAAAACCCCTCTACTATTCTCATATTCTTAATCCAAGTTCTTAAAATATCTTTGTTCAGAAGCTGTTGCTCTCAGATGTCAGAACAAGATACCATTCAGTAATAAACACCTAATTCTTTCTAATATTTTTCATATAAATGTTTTCAGTGAGGCGAGTCAGAAGTGAAAGGTCTTTGAACCTCATAATCATGGGTTTGTTCTCTATTGTGAGATTTGGAAAATACCCAAACAACCTTAAATACATTTTCTGTCTCCTTTAGCAGTCAGTTCTTTCCTGTAACCATGAAGATCCAGAAGTGTGCTTTTTTTTTCTTTAAAAGGGAGCTGAAATGCTCCTCAAGAGTCATTTTTTGAGAGAGTTGGGCTTTGTGCTTACTGTCTTTGTGCCCCTGTTCTCAGGGACCAAAGATGGGATACCTCTAGAAACTGCAGCACTACTTTCTGTTTTCCCACACAGCAGGAATTTGTATTGAGTGTTGTTGTTTTTTCTGTTGCTCAGTGGGAGCTCTGAACAGCTCTGCTGGTCAGCTCTCTACCAGTGAGTGAGAGGGCTAACCCTGGGAACATCTGCTTCGGGGATGATGCAGTGAGTAGGCTGAGGTTCAGTGATCCTCGGGAACACTCTCTGTCAGCTTGTTCTTTTGTGCCACTTCCTGAAGTCCTGCTTGCCAGAGCTTTCCTCCTCTGTCGTTTCTGTTAAGTAAGCCCACATATTAGGATATGAGGAGAAACCAGAACACTTCAGCTGGAAATTAAGTGCCTCACAAATCCATTTCAGCTGGAGCTGGCTAGCAGCAGTGTCTGTCGGATCCCATCTCACAGAGCCTGCTTGCTCATTGCTGCAACCATCCTCTTCCAGAGCCATGCTCTGGAGCAGTGTGTTCAGCATGCAGTCTGACCAGCACAGGCAGCTTGTGAGGGGCCAGAAGGTGGATGGTAGGGCCATTACAGTTAAAAAAATGTGTGTCTGTGCCAAAACCCGATACAGATAGCCATGCATTCCAGGGCTAGGAAGTGGAAGGCTGTGAGGTGACATCCTATGATGAAAATAAAGGCTCATAGCATGCTGAAATCAATGGCAAAACTTGCCTCGATTGTAGGAGATGTGAAGATTAAACTCCTTAATTGTGTAAAGGAAAACCTGGCTTTACCAGGCTGCCACAGGCCAGGAAGAGAGGGTGGAAACAGATTAGAACAGAAAACAACAGATCAGAGCCCCAGGGAAGGTGCAATGGAATAGCTGAGAAGGCACCTTGTGGTGCTTTCCAGCAGGGGTAGCAGTTCTAATTTACAGACAGCCTTGGTGAATGTGTCTTTTCCTGTGCCACAGCAAACAAGCAGTGACCGAGACCCACACTTGGAGAGCCCGGAGAACTATCAGTTAACACTCATGTGTCATATTGGATGCGTAACTTAGTTGTGCCTGAGGCTATTGAACAAGCTGCAACTCCTAGCTCACCGCCCACTCACTGCGGTGATGGGCACTTAAGGAACACTTGAGCAAGAGAGTACAACGTATTTTTTAATATTTTCTTCCCCTCCTCCCTCAGGCCTAGACCTGAATTACAGTCTTTGCCCGAGAGGCAAAATGCTTCGTACCTCCCTATGGGCTGAGCCAAGGCTTCGGTGTTGAGGTGGGTCATGGTTTTGGATGGAAGCACTGAGGCAGAACGCCGGCTGCTGACCTGCTTCCAGGGCACCCAGCCTGTCTCTGCCCGCCCTTTGATCGCCCTACCGTCTCCAAAAAAATGCATCTCTGAACATCAACACCTTCTCCTTTTTTTCCCCGTTTCATTCTTTTAGCAAGAGGGATGCTTGGAGCGGCTTTCTGGTTCCACGTGATTCGTAGCAGTGGTTGAGGCATGTGAGGAAATACGCCAACACACACACACGGGGAATTTCTCCCCCGCTGCCCTGTAAAATGAGAACAGCCCTCGGGCCGNCGGCTCCGGCCCCGCGGCCCCGGGCGGAGCGCAGCCGGGCCGGCGAGCGGGCTGCCCGCGCTCCCAGCCCTCTCTCCTCCGCCGTGCCATCCTGGGCGTTCCCGTCCCGCCGCCTCCGTATGTGTTTTAGCAAGCTGCGGTAATTCCTCCCCTTTTCCTTACCTGTGCTGCCCGCCCTCACATCTCCCCGGGCCGCATGAGAGAACCTCCGGTCCTGCACAGTGAACCCCTTGGAGCCTGGCTGTGGCGCCGTGCAGGATGCAAGTGTGCCTGCAGCTCTCATGAGCTGTGGACATTAAAAGATTTCAAGGACGTTTTTCCCCATTCATCCCAGTTATGTCCTCTGCTAAAATAGGTTAACGGTGTCTAATTAACCACTGCACATTGTCATGCTGCATAAAGATAGCATCCTGGCTGTTCTCTGAGCCCTGCCACTTTATCTCCATTTAGATCTCCGTGGTAGTCCATTAAATGAGAAAGAAACAGTTTAACAGAGATGATGTCTACATTGGAACTGCCTTTCACCCTTCAGCACAGAAGTTGCAGGCAGCTCAGCTGTACATCAGGGGGCTGTGTGGGAGTAAAGTCTCAGGTTTGAGGTTTAACCCTTTCTCATTGATGTGGACGAAGGATTCCTCCTGGGCAGAACTGAGCAAAGACAATACTCAAGAGAGAGATCAGATCTATATCCTCTGCCCCAGGGCAGAGCTAGGAGAGAAATAGGTATTCTATACTAGGAGTGACATACCATGGGGTTACACAAAGACTGTCAGGGTCTTTCACCCAGTTTCACAGCTATTCAATACCCTGAAATAGAGAGGGGATAAGCAGCTGTCCAAAGCCAGAGGAAATATTTTGGGATTATGGTTATGTTTGGGAGTGCTGACGGCCTTGCAGGGAAAGGGAGTTTAAAGGGAACTGTCCACGTGATGGAGTGAGTCCATGTTATTTGCCCCTCCAGATGCAATGGACTTTGGAACATAAGTGAATAAACCAGATGTATCCCTGTCTCACAAAAATGGGGAGTGGCCGGTGTATAATGCAGCAGACTGAATGTATTTCTGAGCACTGCTCCTGGGATTGTATGTTTTGTTTATCCTTACTTGAGTGACTGTATCTGTAGTTCATATTCAATTGCTCATTTTGTAGGTCCTTGTTGCTGCCCTCCCTGGGCTGTGCCTGCTGCTGCAGCAGACAAAGCAGGGCAGTGCACTTCGTGTTGCTGAGAACATGAGGAAAGAGTAGGAAAGCTGTGTATGCTGGCTTGAGTTTAGTTGGGTTCGTTCCACGTCTGCTTTCACTCACCACTAGAATGCTCATGAGATGAATGAAGAGGGTGCTGTTTACCCAGACCTGATATTCCTGAAGGAGGAAATGTTGTTCTCAATCTGTGGCAATTGGCATTGGTAAGATGAGACTATTAGGAAGGGGTACTCTACAATCCTTAAAGCAATGTGATAACATCATGAAGAAATCCTGTGAGGCTTCCCATAGTACTTGGGGAGCAAAGAGACAAGCAGTTGATTGGTACTGCAGGAATACTATCTCCAGGTATAGCTTAGCTCTCAGCTAAATTTATGGAATGGACAGAATTGAAGGTGGGGCACCATTTGAAGATCTATTAATGATTTCTCTTGCTGCCTTGAAGGTTTTTAACCTTAGGACACAAGACAAAGCTTGTCTTTCCTCTCAGAGTCACTTTGTTAGCGTAGATTTAGGTACTACAGTTTCGCCAAGAAAGCAAAAGACTAGTTAAACCAAAAATGTTTTGTGATCTTTTTCCCCAGTCTGAAACAAGAACTCAAAAAGTAATTTGGCACCAAACAAAATGAAAGAAAGCCTTTTTAAAAAAAATAGAGGAAATAGTAGGTTGCCTGGTATCTTCTTTGCTCGATCATTAAGGCCACAGAGAGTATAAAACATACAGTTCTTTCCTGTGCTACAAAAGCTTTGTACTATATTTTTGGGATAGTTTTCTACATGTGAGCTCATGAGCTGACTTGAAATGCTAATTGCATCAAATAATGCTGTACTAAATCATATATTAACAAACATATCTAGTACAGGTGACTGGAAGCAGATGTCTTTCCTAAACAGAAGAGCAGTCATTTCTAGCTCCTGCTCCAGTGCCAGTAGTATATAAATGCTCTATATAAACCACAGTACTGTCAGCATGAGGGAATTGCCTCACCCAGTACCACCACTGGGGCCTGTGGCACAGGGTCTAAGGTGTTCTCCTGGGGGCACTGACCATGGCGCTGTAACTTGCCCTGGGAAGAGGAAGGAATGGTCTTGTTTGATGGGAGAGTTCTAATATCTGGGCTCTGGAATTAAAGGGGCCAGTACTNCCCCCCCCCCCCCCCGCCACTGATGAGTTTGTTCCCCAAATTACTGGTTTTTCCAATATATAGTGCAGCTGTTTAATAATGAGGTATTTGCTTATTGTCCTGAATAAGTCCTTTCCTAACAACATGGAAAAGTTGAGAAAGCTTAAGTCTCAGAACATAAGCAAAGCAGTCTCTGCCTCTAAGACTAACATTCCAAGACTAACTAAGACTGCCTTCCCTGTGGGCCACCTGGATATCAGTCACAGCAACGAGCTTAGGAAAAAGAAACTGAAATTGCTTACAGGGATAGTAGTAGTGGCCTTTTCTCCTGGGAAGTATGAATATGTGGAGTGTTTCATTCCTGCCTGGAGACAGGAACAAAGATGTAAGGAGTGTGAGTACTGAGGAAGAGAGTGTTACTTGGGGTTGTACAATCATCAAGAGTAACAGGATAGTGCCAAGAAGATGTTAAATTGAACCCCCAGGAAATCATCTCACATCATTGCATGGCTATGCAATGCCATCATTTGGGATGTTTCATCTTGGAGTGGGCAAAGCTATGTGGGAACCAGTTGTGTGAAGGCATAAAGGAGGGATAAAATTGGAGAAATCTTGCATCATCTTTCTAACCTCTGTCTTCTCAGAGTCTAAACGCCACTGAGCATTGCTGGAGGGCTCTCTGAAGCCACCTATTGCTTTCTCCATAGTATCAGGAGGTTCACAAAAAGTGCTTTGTACTACCACTGGGGAGAAGGATGGAGCTGGACAGCTCATCCTCACTGGAGGAGCTCTTTCCCCAGTTTTGTTGCATTTTCACCTCTGAACAGAGGCTGCAGATATAGCTGAAAGCCCAGGTGGAGATGTCACCACACAGCTGCAGTTCTGATTATATCAGTTGATATTACTGGGCTCACATCACTGATTCAGTGTAATCTTTAACTTCTCACAGACTGCAAGCTCCAGAAAGAGCAGTATAGACAAAGGGCTTTCTTCTCCTTATACCTCTTCTCCGTATAGCTAGACATCCTCTCTGCCCTACTCCCTGCTCTTAGAAGAATAGATTATTCACAGGAGAGCTAGATGAAGACTGTGACTTGCTAGAACAGAGAGCAGATGAGGAGAGGCCTGTGCCATGTCACAAAGTGCTTTGAAAAGAGCAGTGCAAGGCAGTGAAGCAACTTTTCTTACATCTTGGTATGTCCTCAGACAGTGCATGTGATAGGGGAGAGCCCCATGTATTCTTTGTCATGGCACCCTGACTTCAGGGGAGGGGAGAATATTTATTCCCAACACATAGACATGAAACTTCACTCTGCAAAATGGCCAAAGCAATCAGTGAGTGATGGAGTATCTGCTAAAAAGAAACCTGGCATTTAATTAACTTTTCAAAGTGCTGGTTCAGCAATCTCCATGTTTTACATTTTGAATATTGAACAAGCGTCCCTAATCGGGACTGAATTACTTCTGGGCTCGCTGGGGTGGAGAGCAAGGGAGCTGCTATTTGCCAGCACCTCCCCGCCATGTTATTATTATGAACTCCTGTTAACTCAGCCAGATCAACCCTGATTTTCTGCAGCAACTGCGTGTCTGACCTGAGCTTGGCCAGCTCAGGTGGGATTCCTAACCTGAAAGGCAACCAGAAAGTCTTTATGCACTACCATGGGGAGGAAGGAACTGTTGCTCTCTCAGGAGTAGGTAGACGAAGTATAGCACCTCCTTCAGTCCTTAATGCGCCAACCTCTCTATCAGGTATGGCCAGCTTTACCTGCAGCTGAGGGCAAAGGGGATAAAAAAGTATCTGAGAGACTAAAGAACCAGGGAGTATGGTTCTCACCATATCTGGGCATGGCTTTTGGGAGCCAAGTGGTTTTGTTTCAGTCTGTCACACTCAGGGACTTTTTGATAGACTGGCTTAATAGTCACCCAGAACCCTTTAAGGGGTGATGTGTTATATCAGATCTGATGCAGGAACTGTTTTGCACAATAACAATCATATGGGGAAAAGTGAAGTTTTTCATTTTCTCTAGCCTTTTCTAAACATAAGCCTTCCTTGTCTTGCAGGTCAGGAAGAAAGCATGCAGAAGAAGTAGAAGAGTAAGTTCCCACTGTTGCTGAGACTTCTTCCGCAACTTTTTCATCTGATCTGATCATCTGACCAGTACACCAAGATCTGAAAGTTGGGAAGGATGCAGAACCTATCAGGAATTCATACCATGTGTCCTGGGATGGGGCAGGGCTGGTCATTCTATAGTTCCCTGGAGTACATGATGGCTCTGTCACTCCCATAAAACAGAAAGAAGGAAAGTTAGAAAGCCACTGCTTTCCTCCCAGACCCACCCCAGGCCCTACTATCTGCAGCCTAGGGGTTTGTCTTAGGTACATCTTGCTTAAGCTGAGATTTCTGCTGAGCCCAGCCATGAGGGGTATGGAAGATCAGTCTTCCATGCGGGACAAGCATACTTGGAAACTCTCTCCTTGACAGGCTATGAAGTTTGTGGGGAGGAAGGGGGCACAACAAGATGTTTTTCTGGGCTTGCAATTGAAATTCTTTCTTGTGCTTTGCTGCAGCCATCGTCTCAGACAGCAGAGCCTGGAGGCATCAGATGATGGAGGAGGTAAGGTATCACCTACTTGACTGCCAGAAGTGCCTTCATGCATGTCTAGCGGCTCTCCGGTGAAGTGAGCAGAGTCATCTTGTAAGAAATTGCAAGGAAATTAACCACTCTGGGGGTATGAGGAGCTGCTTAGGGCTCCCCAGATGAATGAGGGAGAAAGGGTAAAGGAGATGGAGAGGGAGGATGAGGAAATGAACTTGTAGTCTAACTGGCTCTTCATGAACACAGAATTATAGAGGACCCTTGGAAAGCAGGAAAGTGGCAAGGACGCACTTTTCTCTGTAATTACCTCCATGGAGAATAGTGGACTGGGCAAAATGAGAGCTAAAAGCACAATGAAAGATTAAGAGTGGGGAAAGAAGTCCCTGTTCTCCCCTGGTTTAGGTGATAGTAGGCTCTGCTTAAAGCATCTGTTATCTTTTATAGCAATATCCTTGTTGCCTGGGGTTTCTGTCGTGATAGAATTCTTAATTTAAAAGATCTGCTTCCCCTAACCCAAGACCATAGATCATAAGCTAAAAATAAACACTGGTGGGTAATCCCATCTCATCCCTGTACAGGGTGCTAAGAAATCTACTAGACTCCTGACTTAGCACCAGTTTTCTTTATAGTGTATATTACCTGCTCTTCTAGGACTGGATGAGTCAAAAGAAATCTCAGGAAAAATCCACATTGAAAAATCAAGACAAGCACTAGACAACTGTGGGGAGCATAGAAATTCATTAAAGCCTCTAGGGGTGCCTCAGTGTTCAAGAGCTAAGAATTTTATACAGTGTATAAAAAGTTGCATCTGTAAAATATCACCAAGCATCAGTAGAATTATCTGGAGTTACAAAGGATCAGGCATCAGTATAGTTAATGAGATTAAATGAAGACTTATTTGGGTCTTCAAGACAGATTAAGCCTTGCAAAGTATGATTGCCAGAAGTGGCACATTTATAGCATTGGCATCTTCAGAACAGACTAAATTTTCCCCCTGGGAAGTTCCTTGGGCTTCTTAAATTTCAGCATATGCTGCTGAGGCTGGTAGTCTGTTCTGAGCAGCTCTGACTGTTTGCATACGTGCTGTCCTTTTTGTTGAACTTTGGTCATGTACTTGGAGTATGACTATCTTTTCTAACCAGGCATAAAAATGCTTGCCACATGTTTGTTTGTAGCATGTGACTTTCAGCACTCCAAGACCTTGGGTAATAATCATAGAATACAATTGATGCAGAGTGTGATATGAAGACATGTTGAATCCTAATAGACTTCACTTATTTATCTCTGCCTAACCTGTGGTTAGCAGTTGAATTTGGATTGTTTGCAAACTGGCATTTGGCTTTGGATTAAATCTATGCATTCGGAGAAGGATATAGTATGGTTCCTACCTATGCAGTTTCTGGTACAAATACGCTGGGTTGTGGGTCTAATTTGCATACAGAAAATCTCTAAATGGATGGTGCATTGCATGATTGTGGTCCTATTTCAACAGGGAGATTAGGCAAACTGTTTTGGGAGAGGAATTTTCCATGTGGGCTCAGCAACTGGAGCGAAGAAAAGTGACATATAAACAAACTCCAGAAAATAAATAAAATGACATTTTTGAATAAGCAGAGAGATACAAATCACTGCCTAGTGTAGAAGGCAGGGAGTAGCATGCAGTGGCTGTGGCTGCGCAGTAAATTGAGCTGTATCAGCCTCCCCTTTGCCTAGAACTGCACTTGAGTTTGTGTCCTTTACTGTAACAGTGAGGCTCAGATTCTAAACAAACAAAAATCAAGACATTGGTGTATGGATCCCCAAGGATGGGTCACGGTTATTTTGTGCTGCATAATGTCTTAGCTTGTATACCTTAATATGAACAGGCGCGGTTGCGTAATGATTGCTGCTGTCAACCAATACATTTGGATCGCCTTCCTTTAACCTATTAGAAAGCTGAGCTGTACCATTCCATTAACATTGGTTGTCCCCCATCCAACCTTTTCATTAGAAGAATGAAGGACAAAACTATATGCCCTTAAAAAGGTGTTCTTGTGAATTTGAAATGTGCTCAGTTGTGATCGTTTATACATCACTAACAAGCAGAAGCTCCGAGTTTGGAGTCCATATGAGAATGTGTTTAAAAAGTATGGGGGCTGTAGAGAGCCCAGTTTGGCAGGTGGAGAGTGGAGCGAAGTTTGTACAGCCAAGTGGAAGCTTTTGGGCTTGATAGGCCTTGTAGTTTCAGAAATAAAAGTAGAATTCTTTCACTGCTCCTGGCCTGTGTATGAAATAGCATCTGATTCCTTATCTGTGTGGGAGTTTGGGGGAGAAGGACGGACACTTCTCAGGCTGTGTGAAATGACTGAAACAGTATGGGAGGTGGTAAGTGGGTGGACCAGACAGGGACATGCATGGAATGATATGCAGTTTCAGCCATTCATTACAGTTGCACAGGAAAACCCAGAAGGTGGAAGACAGTTCTGAAAAAGTGCAAAAGTAGCTCTTGATTATCTAACTGATAGCTAGGTTGGTTTCCTACAGCACCCACAGTGATCTTAGTGCCCACCCTCCTGAACACATGCTGGTACTCGTGCGAACTCAGGCACAGCAAATGGATGACGCCTCTGGAAGTGGGTACGTGCGCACTGGACCTTGTCCTGGGGGACCAGGTCCTCTGCATGGTGAGAAATCTGCTTTAGCAGGATTTAATGCATCACACTTGAGGAATAATAAACCTTCACAAGCAACACAAAAGTGTTTAATTCCTAAAGGACAGGCCTAGTTAAGTCACTTTTGGCCAGGGGGCAATTGGGGGCTTAATGCTTTGTATGTAGCAATCTGTGCAATCTGAGAGAGAGGAGTTTGAGGGTAATTGCTCAATTTTCTGTCCATGTCAACAGGGAAAATGAGCAGCAGTGACTGAGCTCTGCATGGCAGGGAAACTGCATGAGATGGGAGATGTGAGACTCTCTGTGGAATCTAAAAGGTGCTATCTGCAGCACACTGCTTCCTTTTCTGTAGCAGCCAAGAGCTTTTGCCACGTGCAGACTATCCTTTGTCATGAGGTGGGAGGGAAGATGGGTCAACCAAGCTGAAGTTGAAGGGCTTTATCCTCCCTTTGCTCCTTTCTCCAGCAGGGCATAGAGGGCTTTACTCTGCTCGTGTGTCTCTTTCTGGCACAGAGCTAGATAGGGCTCTTTCCTGTCAGGGCAAGAAATGCTAACATTCCTCTCCCACCTCAGCAATCTGATTTGTCCTTTGGCTAGAAGTTTCTTTGTTGTTCCTTTCTTGTCCACCAGTTCTGCACTGCTGTGTTGTATTCCCCCTGATGTCTTTCTCCTTACTACTTTGCCCTTGGATTTTTCTCCTCAGCACTTTATGGGAACTTATTAGCTGAAGTTGTTATTCCTTTCCCAGCTATTCCCACACAAACTATTGCCCCATCATCAGAAGTCCCTTTCTGCTTTCTCTCTGTTACTCTTGGGATGCATAGCTCCTAGAAAAGGGCTTTTCTTGGAAGACTGGGAAGTGATGTGTGATTTTCTGTCTGCAGGAACAACAGCTTGTTATTTTAAAGCAGATAGTGTGTGTGAATGAGGCAGCTGATTGAAATGAAAGCCTGACTGTGCTACGTAGACAATTGGAACCTGACCTGCAGGTGAGGAAAGCTGCCAGGAGACAGTCACTGGATCTGTGCCCTCAAGGCAAAACCCCTTCCTGCCTGCTGGGAAGCCTCCTCAAGGAAGCAGAGCTGATGATTAGACCTCTCTATGCAATGTCAAACCTCTAAAAGGACTTCTTACCCTTCTGGCATGTGCCAGCAGCTCCTTTGCATTTGAACAGGATGAGAGTCCAGACTTAGAACAACAGAGGGGAAGTGGGCAGATGCCATGGTCCCCAGTCCTTCTGGGCAGTGATATCTGTCAGGTGGGAGATCTGTAATTCACAGCCATTAAATATCCAACACTTCTTGAGCTGCATGCAAATATACACAAATGATGACATTGCTCCAAGCAGAGCTCAGAATAGAGCACAGTGAGGGTTATTGTTGGCTCTGTCATGCCTGATCAAGTTTGCCAGTTGCTTCCCTGGTGAGCTGCTGTTTCTACAGAGCACACCAAGTGCTGGTGGACTCCAGAGGCCACTGAGACGCTGAGCTGCAAGGACAGCTGTAGTGGCTGAGCATGCAGGTAAGACAGGGCAGAATTTGCAGGAATAGTCAGGGATATGGCCAGTGGCTACTTCATAGGCTCAGAAGGCAGTGTTGGAGTGATTTGGGGAGAGCTAAATGGATGAAAACTTCTGAACATCAGTGAAATGGAGACAGAGTGAAAGACATGCTGTTTTGGAAGTGGTATGAATGGGCTGAATAGAAGGATTTGGGGCAGAGAGTGTCAGTGGTTGTTGGGTCTCTGGAACTCTGCATTGTCACTTTGTGTGTGGCTCTGTCAGCACACCACAGCTGTCTCCTTTGCTGCTCCCCCACCCAATGCACTACTCTGAGTCTCTGTGCAAGGTCACTGAAGGGCAGACTCAGCCCAACCTGATGGTTTCCACTGAACTGTTGGTCCAGGCCAGTTTGAACTCCTCCAATAATTGCTGGCATTGTGATCTAGAGCCTCTGGTGCTGAAGGAAAGCTCTCTCTTGAGAGCCACAGTGGGCAGGGGAGAGCAGAGAGTATGTCCCGAGAGACTGTCTGAGGTTCTATTTGAAGCAGCAGACCACTGGCCAAGGGGCAGTGGGCTCCTTAATTACAGGGGAGCACACACAGCTTGTTGAGGGCTGAAAATGACAGTCTGGGGAAGCATCTTCTGTTGCTAAATTCTGCATTGTGGTTGATACACAGTCATATTGGGTCTGTGATTGCTGAGTCCATAAATGTATTTGACGGACTAGGTTTACCTAAAATACCCTTTAAGAAAAAGCTCTTGAAAGATGATTACAGAATTGAGACACCATCATTTAAAACTGCCTGAGGCAAACTCCTTTGAAAATTGCAGCAGTGGAGGGACAGAGAGAGAACCGCGTAGCCCTTGATTGTAGTTTCGTTCCCTCAGGACCCGTCCCCCCTCCTCCTCAGTTTCTCATCTGATATGAGAGAAAGCAGCAGTAAGATTCCTCATCTGTCTTATGAAAATCCGATTCTGAGTGGCTCTGATCAAACCCGTCTGGCTGTCAGCAGCGGTGGCCTTGTGTGGAGGGAGGGAGGCTTCTGAGGAGTCGCTGGATGTGGAGGTGTCATGGGTGCTGCCGATCAAAGAGGCATTTTTTAATAAATATATATAAGAAAAAATAAAAAACCTAAGGATTTAGCATAAAAGAAATGTAGTTTGTCTTGTTTTTCCAGTGTAACATGAAGAGGATGAAATAGAATCAGGCATGCCTGTTCCTGAACATACTTCCACAGGAGCATCCTGAGAAGCTGCTTTCCCTGCCCCAGCAATGCTCTAATGCAAAGTCCCTTATCTCCAGCGTTGTTGAAGAGGGTTTTGTGTTTCTGAGTTCACTAGACCCTCTCAGGACACCTCGTGCCTTCTCATCTGATGCCCCACTACCTTCTGAGTATGCTTTAGCAGGGGAGTAGTGCAAAGGAACAGGGAACAGCCTTTGAAAAGAGGAAAACACATGTTACTGGAAAGGAGGGCAGGCGTAGCGCTCTGTCAGGGGGCTGTTGGTAAGACTAGGAGCTGTGTTACCACTCTAAATGATGATAACCTCAGGAGCATTGTGGATATCAGGTTCTGGGCCTGGCTTCCAGTCTCTCCTGTCTTCTGCTGCTGAAGAACAAACCTATGCATTAAGAGATACCTCACCTTCAAAGCTGTCAGAGTCTGCTTCTACTTCTTGCATAAGTACAAGCCATGCACTACTGCTTGTGAAGCCCTGCACTGAGCCCAGCGACTCATCTGACAGGGCTGTTCTGTGCCTCTCCTCACACTTCAAATGACTGAAACTGGGCAGAGCCTTTGTGTCAGCAGCAGCCTTGGGAAGCAGCAGAAATGCCTGATGCCTGTCCCCTGCAAGCTGTCAGGTGCAGAAGAAGCCATGCCACACCAAGCAGTGTGTGAAAGCACTACACTACTGAAGCAAGTAGAATGTCTCCCAGACCACCCGACCCCCCAGCCAGTCATCCATCTAGCTGAGATGCAATATTATGCAAGGCAAATGTACAACCTTTTAACGCAAGGCTGTAGGGTCAGCTGTATTACCTTCCCTAGTTCCTGTGACTCCTCTGGCACCCGCTCACAGGGTGACTTTTCCCATCAGCTTGGCCAGGTTGTGCTGTTACCATCCTCTTCTCAGAAGGGGGCTTTGGGACATGGGGCTCTCAGGTTATCTTCTGCTTACCTCAGCTTTTGAGACAGTGCCCTGGTAGCTGTGCTACTGTCTGCTTTTCACTCCACTGTTTTCATCTCCCTGCTGGTTGATCAGGCAGGTATGCTGCTCCATGTTGGCCCACTAGTAGGGCAATTTCAGTCAGGGAAAGACATCCCTATGAAATTAATGTCCAAGCATCCAAAGAAGTGTTCTTTATTCTCTCCATTTGCCTGCTGCTCTCCTGAGAAATCTTCCAAGAGGCTTCAAGCTTGTTTGTGTGTTCAGCAGAAGCTGTGTCCCTTGCTCTTTACGGTTTTTTGACTATTTTTTTTGCCTGTTGCTTTCCACTTTTTTACTTCCTTTTTTTTTTTGAATTCTCTATTTTTCCACTTAGAGAGAAAAATTATTTATTGCATTGAGATGCGCTAATTAAAGCCATTTTCTGGTATTTGGTTACTGAAGTGTTTGATGTCTCTCTGACAAGACCATGAAATGCACAGAGTGTCCACAGGGACAGAATTTGCTGAACACGGTGCTTTGTAAATGAGGGGACACAGTGTCGCAGCAGCTCATGAATATGAAACGCCCATGATGCTACCTCAGTGGACTTGGGAACACAGATGAATCCTGTCATGTGCTAAATGAGACCAATTTCTTTCACTTAACTTCATCTTCAATCAGACCTTCCATTTGCCTGTTTAAAATTCCCCAAACGTGATGCAGAAGGTAACAGCATTCAGTAAAACAAAGTTTTGCAGCAGCAGAGATATTGTAATTATTTCAGTTTTACATTTTATTGAGCAAGCAACATAAAATAAAGTTAGTTTCATTTTTATACCTTCTTGGTGGTAGGAGACTGCCAGCTCCAGAAGCCACTACCCTCTTTATGTTCTCTGGATATGGTGGTGTGTGCACAGGGAGGGCAGCACAGTACCCACCACAGGAGTGTCCATTCTGAACTGGCCTTTGAAACACTGACCCAGTTGTGGAAAGTGGATCAGACTGTGTGTGATGGAGTCTTCTTTGTTTATGGGTGCCAGGATGGGGGCTCAGGGTATTCTTAAAGCAGCTTAGGGAGTAAGCAGCAACCACACTCTGACTAACTGCAGGCCTGAACTGGAACTTGGTTTCTAGATGCAGCTTTGCTAGTGATTTATTGCCTGACCTGGCAGAGGTTCTGCCTGTCCCTGGAAGAGATTCTATCTGTCCCTATTTATGTGCCATCTTGTGTCTGGCAGACGACTTAGTTCTTTGGGGCAAGGACCAGATCTTACTGGGAGTTTACAGGAGCTGGAGACATTCCCACCTATGGTGCCGAGGGCTCTGGGCAGGGTCTCCCCGAGAAGCCCCTAGTCCAGTGCCTGTCAGAGCCGCGCAGGTTCTCGGCTGACCCGTGCCCTGCTGCACATCTGACACAGCCCTGGCCCAGCTGCAGCAGGGCACGGGTCAGCTGGTTTTAAGAGACCCAACCTGCAGGTGTTGCTACTAAAACAAAAATCAGCCCTGCTTGGGAGGAGAAGTGCAATTTACCACCTTTCATGAGCAGCTGGGTATTCGATTGGTACAGGTTCTCCCATTTCCTGCTCGTTGCTTTCTGTGGTTGTCTTCTTTGCCTGTCAGTAAGTTGTTTGCTAAGAGGTAAAAGAGGTGATGGTTAGTACATATACTTTAATATGAACACATAAAGCCCTCCTTTCTGTATGACTTGAAAAGCTGCTGTTCCTTGCTTATTGTTTGAGTGCCTGCATGTAGCATGGGTTCCCTTCACTCTTTCCCTTCAGTCTTCTCCTCCTCCCATTCACACACTGCTGTCTTTTGTCATTGGTGCCTTGCCATAACTTAGTCATGAAGCTCTTTTTGTGTAAGACCTAGGTAAGTTCAGCCATTGAGATAAAATATGATTTTTAATTATATGCTGGGACTTAGATTTTCTGGGACAACCAGCTTTGTGCAATGACTTTACTCCCCAATTAGCCAACATTTTGTACTGGTATTTCCTGCCCCACCATAACTTCCATATGAGTATGCTCATTTTGATTTCATTCTTTGTTCACAACTATCTGGGAGGAAGTGGAGGGGAGTTTGAATTTGTCATATAGAATTTGGTGATCACTCATCTTTGCACAGGCCATTTGTTCACTTCATTGTTCACTACATTGCAGTGACCTGGTATCTGTGGAAGTGTGGCCTTTTTTGCAGTCATTTCTAAGGTTTGCCTACATGGGCATGAGAGCCTTGCTAGTAAAGTATGTGTCAAGGTTCTGCACCAGAAACACACGTTTATGGCAAATGATCTGAAACCCCCACATTGAACAGGAGAGGAAAAATGTGGGTCACAGAGCAAAGCACACAGAGTGGGGGTTTGTCATGCAACTTTGTTGTTGGAAGCAGATGCAGTGCGAGATTGGGGAGGACAGGGTCCTATGAACATTTCTGCATCTACTAATGTTACATGTAAAGCCTCCCTGCACCTAGTGGAAATATCAAAAGTAGAGCATATGCCTACTCTCCTGCAGCTCAATAGCCTGTGCTGTGCTATTCCCCCTGCAGCTGACACTGTGCCACAACTTAGCTGTGTACCAGAGCTTATAGGAAAAAAAGATGTGAGTCTCAAGAAGAAAACAGTTAAATGGCTGGAGAATGACTGGGGGTAAGGTTGGGTCCTTGGTGATACGTGAGAACTGAGACACTTTGCAAACTGTACAGAGAGAAGGGAGAGGGATTGTGCAGAAGTGGCACCATGGGAATTGGCAGAGGGAAGAGTAATTGTGAGTAACAAGTGAAATAAAGACCCAACTATTTCAGGAATTATTTGCCCCTGATAGCAGTTAGCCCAGGGGCCTGAGATTTTCTTAAAATTTGAGACATTTCTATACTGTTTCCTGTCAGTCTCACAGTCCTAAAGGGCATTGCTTCTGCCTCGAAATGGGCAAGGCATCTGCCCTTTGCAGTAAGAACAAGCATGCACTGGCCTTTGTTGGAGGGGCTGGCAGGGGCCCCCAGAGCTTTTCCAGCTCTTCTGTCTGAAATATTTTCAAAGTGTCTATAAAATATTGGAGCTTTGAATTTCTTTTGGAAAGAATTTCTAAGTAATCGCCTGAATTTTGCTAATACATAGTGGAGGTCATGCTCTGCAAGGGGTTTAGAAATCTCTCCCTGCAATTCACTGGCAATGAGATAAAATCAGCAGGTGTCTTTGTGAACCTGCAAAATGGAGGGGACATCACTGATCAAGGCCCTAAGTTTACAACTTTTTCTAGCATAAAAAGAGATCAACAAAAACAAAAGAGAACTGGGAAGAGTAGGTGCCTTAAATAGCTGCCAAAATGAGCCCTGAGTGAAGAAATTCAGTTCCCTGCAAACACCTTTTACATTTCTCCTGTCAAAAGTGGATAAGGATCTGACCTTCTGCTCTGTGGGTGAAAACAGCTCTGTTCCCAGGTAGTTTTTAATTTACTTGTGTTTGCTGAGAAACATTCATAGTCTCGTCATAAAAGGATAAATTAGTTCAGGAGAGGTTAAATGGTTTCTCATTTGCATGCTCATTTTCCTGGACTTAACAGGGCACCTTTGCACAGAGCTTCATACCCTGCCTTGGACCAGTCTCACCAGTCTGTTCCCTCCTTGGTCCTTGTTGCTTATATACAGGGACTTTATCCCACATTATCCCTGAGCAGACTTTACCAGCTGCCTCCACATGTTGGTTTGTCTGTCCCTGGAGATGCTTTTGTCCCATAAGTACATTTTGCTACAAGTTTTACCAAGAGCTGGGATCCTCTGCAGGAAGAGCCAGCAGGATAGCAGCTTCTACCAGGTATTTTTCTCACAAGCAGAGGTGAGGAGATCTGCCCCAAATGCCCAGCAATGCACAGGTGAGACATTCTTTGCACTTGCCTCCTCTGTCTTAGGGACAGCCTAGGGGCTGTTGCTGCGGTTGCCCTTTAAATGTCTTTGGGAAGTTTGCTGCAGTTGGAGAACCTGTTCGCAGGCCCCTGCTCCCTGGGCGGCTGGGGAGCTAGGAGGCACAGCTCTGCTGAGGCCGGCCAAGCTGTCACTCCTCCTGCCGCGGCCGCGCTCGTGACAGCCCCTGTCCCGCTCAGCGTTCCGCCAGGCAACCAATTAGCGAGAAATCCCACTGTGTGGCCAGCTCCGGACGGCCGCCGCGCCAGGGCCCGGCTGACCCGTGCCCTGCTGCAGCTGGGCCAGGGCCGCGTCCCGGCCAGCGAGCGGGGGCACACGGCGGACGTGCAGCAGGGGAGGGCAGCTGAGAACCTGCGCAGCTCTGACAGGCGGCCGGACTAGGGGCTTCTCGGGAAGACCCTGCCCAGAGCCCTCGGCACCATAGGTGGGAATGTCTCTCCAGCTCCTGAATATTCATCTCAGCCTGGGCTGCAGAACGGGGCAAAGCCAGGCTCAGCTGCCTGCTGCCATCCAGCAGTAGCGTTGCTGCGCTGCCGGCAGAGCTGGGAGCGGGCTGCTCATTCCAGTGCTGAAGGGGCCAGCTCTGCCTGCACACTGGGCAAGTGAAACGTTTTCCCTGAGCCAAACCAGCTTCTCCATGGTTTGAGGGCTCGGGCTCTCTGGAGAGCCTTTGTGGCCTTGAGTCTTTAAAGGAGCTCTGTATTGGTGTACTCTGTTCTTTGTGCCTCTAGTTACTTTGCCTTCTCTTTCTCCTTTTTTTTGCACTAACTTTTTGCAGTGCTTTGTCAAATGACAGACTGTGCAGTGCTTGCAGGGCCTTGCTTCTTTAGCAGGATGCAAAGCACACTCAGTTCTTCCTATCCTCAATTCTTTTGTTTCTAGCATCCTTTTTATTTGGAGTAGCCATTGTCCTTGTGCTGGGAATACCCAGTGACCTTCAGCCATTCTAGGATGACACTGGAAATCATGAAAAGGTTTGTGACAATACAACTAGATATGTGTTCCCTGGTGCTTGTATCTGCTAGACCACCAGCACTTCCTTCCTGAGGAAGGTCACAGGCCTCTGCACAGCCTGAGACCCCAAAGCAGATCCTTCAACATGTAGTTTTATGTGGATTCTCTCAGTTTCTGCCCCACGTTTCATTTTTAACAGAGTCTAGGTGAGTGGTGTCTGAATAAATGATAACACATAACAAGCAAGTTCTTGCCAGTTCATGATGGCAATGTAGGCAGCAAGGTTTAGTACAGGTGGCTTCTTTCAACTTCAAGGTAGTGTTCAGATGCATAGCCCATGGCCTATAGAGCCCTACCTGGATTAATCTTTTCCTCTTGCAAGATTTCTTGTGACCTCAGACTTCAAAGTTTTATTGCCTTGTTTTACTATTAAACAATATATTTTTAATTATTGCTAAATAACCCTTTTGTGTTTCCCTCTAATAAGAAACAGGGTGCTTCATATCTGTGCAGCAAGGGAACCTTTGTCTTCAGTGAGAGGAGAGCACAACACTCCCCACTTACTGCTGCTGCTTTCTCTTGTTGCAGACATTCCTGTGATCCCTGACTTGGAGGATGTCCAGGAGGAAGATCTGGCCATGCAAGTGGCAGCTCCCCCCAGGTAAGAGCACTGCCAGGTGCTCTTGAGGCTCTCATCAGCAGTGCAAACTGGCTAGTGAAATTAAACCCATCTTACTCATGCTCTTCGGATGTCAGCAGCAGTGCTGTTCAGCCGGATTTGGTGCGGTGTTTTGTGTCAGCAGTGCTCCAAGCTGAACAGTGCACAATTCTTGTTTCCTATTACATGGACAAAACAATAACTGCATATTCTCTCTCTATATAAAAAATCTACATTAGAATAACGTATTTGATGTTGCAAAATCAAACTCTTAAAAGTAGGGAATTTCTTGATTTAAGGTTGCCTGCATAATCCCAAATGTCTCCAATGCACATGCATTGTCACACACACTTTAATTTTGATGGTTGTAGGCTGCTTTGCCCTCCACAGGATATCATTCTTACTCAAGTGTGTAGTAGATTTGCAAAGTACAATCCTGTTGTTTGAAGGTGCTGTCACAGTAGCCTTGGAGTCAGCTCAAGGGAGACCAGAAAGTTTTAAGAAATGAAATTTTTCGGAGTTTTGTCTTAAACATACCAGGAAAATCTTCTTTCCTCTATTGGGCCTATTGCCAAGGTCACAGACGGGGATTTCTGTTGATCCTTATTTGGAGGGGTGGGATATCTTACTCCTGGCCACAGATACCTCTCACAAATGTGGAGTAGTTATTGTAATTATATAGCTGTTAACAAAAATAATTGACAGTTTATAGTAGTAAATTTAAAATTACTGTGTCTCTCATTGGAATTAATTTCTTTTTCTCTCTATTTTTTTTAATAAAGCCATCTGATCCTCCTGTATTCAGTTTTCTTGCAATAGAAAAGACAAGTGATTTTCATGGACAAACACAAGCAAATTCAATTAATATAGGTCTTTTCTATAGTGTTGGATCACTAGCCCTTGCAACTAGTGTATGGATCTTCTTTTGGCACGCTGGTTTCTCTGAGGAAGTCCATGGTTGTTCCACATCCTATTTTTATGCATGTGCACAACCTGGTACATAGATCTGTCAATGACTGTTTGCTGACTGAGCTGTGCTTCTGTCTGGGTATATCCATCCCAAGAGTCTGCATGGGGGATGTGGAT
Source organism: Promerops cafer (assembly GCA_013398275.1). NCBI lineage: Eukaryota > Metazoa > Chordata > Aves > Passeriformes > Nectariniidae > Promerops > Promerops cafer. The sequence goes on along the minus strand of VZSE01013367.1, from coordinate 941,588 downwards.
ACTCAAGATGTCACCAGACTACTGTTCATGCCACCCTTCTCCTCACCCGTGCTTCCACACTGACTCAGGCTTGTTCTCTGTCCCTTTCTGGCTGCAGTGTGCAGGTGAACCGAGTGCTGACCTACCATGACCTGGACAAAGATCTAATGAAATATGCTGCCTTCCAGACTCTGGTAAGTGGATGTTGCTATGGGCTGGCCAATGTGAATCCCTCTCCTTCTGGCCTCATGTTATCCTCCACAGCAATACTCAGCTGCACAAAATGCACAGCCTTACCATCCAAAAGAACTTGCAGTCTCCCTGTAAGTCTGTTCCTCTCTGCAGCATGGCTTTTGTACTTGTTTGTGTCTGTAAATAATGTGGCTATGGTATCTGTTGCTCAGATGAGGTTCTTGCTGTTGTCCTGGACAAAGTGACCCTTATGAGGCAAATGTGGTGATATCTAATAAATGTATCTGGTGAAATGATGGTGTTCATTTTCTCAGTGTCTGTGTCTGTGACTCTGTATGTTCATAGGATGGGGAGGTAGACCTGAAGCTCCTTACCAAAGTGTTGGCTCCAGAGCATGAACTACGAGAGGTAAGTCTTTGTTTTATGGAAACACCAACGAGGTAAAAGCTTCTTGTGTGTCTCAGACTGTACTAGGAAAGGAAACCTTGTCAACGGGGTGGAGAAGAGATGTGAGGAGGAGCATGTCCAAGCTGTTGGAGGTTTGATTTCCCCAGCAGGTGATTTTTAAGATAGATAGTGCTTTCTTGATGTGAATTTATGGCATCACTATGATTGGCCCCCTTCAGTATGAAGGAGCTGGTCAGGAGAATGTGAAAGGCCTAATACTGTCAGAGATCCCTGCAGAAACAGTGCTTTGTCCTTTGGTAGCCACCATGAGCTACAGGTGGTTCTACAGAAAAGTACAGGGGGACAAAGGCAGAAAGCATTTTGGGTTTGGGCAGGGGGTTTTTAAAGCAGGACAGAACAACCTCAATACAACTGGGTGGGCAGGAGCTCAGGACTTGCAACAAAGGGTTTCTGCAGCTTTGAACTGCGCATGCTTCAGCAGAAGTGCAGAAGAGTGGAAGGGCTCCTTTCTATGCCCTGCCTGGGAGTATCTAACATTAGCAAGTACCAACAAATACATCCTTTTTGGAATTTTAGAACATGAATAATTTTGTCCACATTTTAAAATTGTAGCAGATATTCACATTTCATTCTGGCTAGTATTCCTGCTCTAACCATCTGAATCTGAGACTTCCCTGGTCAGGGCAGTTGCCTTTTGGTTTCTCTCTTTGCTGTTTTGGCATTGTTCAGAGAACTTTGGGTGACACCAGTAACATTTCAGCATGTTTGTCTTTTTCCTCTTGGTAGGATGATGTCAGCTGGGACTGGGACCATCTCTTCACAGAGGTGTCATCAGAACTAGTGACTGAGTGGGACCTGGGACAGGCAGAGAGGGAGGACCATCTCAGTCTCCCATAGAGCTCTGACACACCAGATGTCTCATACATCCATCTCCTGTAAATAGTTAAGCACTTAAATTTTCTATTCACTTGTTTGTATTTGAGGATTTATTTCAGACATGAAAATAAATAGGACCTTGCTTCATATAAAAATTGTCTTGGGAGAAGTTTTGGTTATTTTTTAATAAGAATTTTTGTTCTCAAAAGAAATTGAGAATTCTAAACACAATAAAATATTTACTTATAAAGAGTCATTCCACCTCAATAGCACCTCTACAGATAACTGCAATGGTTGATGTTTTCTCTATGGAAACGCAGCCTCTCTGGAGTGGACCATCGTACAATGGAGTGTGGTTTGCACTGATGGCTATCAGAGAAGCTTAGGCTGATATGACTCGTTTTCATAGGACATCCAGGTTACCATCTTCCTCACAACAGACACCTCAAGTTGTCAGGATATCTGATTTACATTTCATGCAGCAGCCTCCAGCCTTTCCTTGTTAGTTTAACCTCTCTCTTGGAACATTTCCTCTGTATTGACTCAGGTAGCAGCATCACCTATTAAACTGCCACTTCTTACAGCCCCTCTTTATACCTTGAGGTTTCCCAGCTAAATTCTGACCAGGCATAACCTCACTTAGCTTTTCAATCACATGAAACCACAGCCTGAATGGAGATCGCTTCAGGCACAGGTACTTTGCAAGGAAAATGTTTATTCCATGTGTGTGAAAGAATGGAGCCTGATGCTCTCAAACAAGGTAACTCCCTGGTGGGTGTCTCCTTGGAACCAAGTAACTCACTCTTATTGTCATCTATCTAAAGAAAAACTCATTTAGCTGTTAATACCTTGTCCCTGTAGAACTGTGGTCATTATTTGCAGGAAACAGTAACATTACTTCTAAACCAATGTCCTTCAAAGCCTTGCCCTGTTGGAGAATCTTGCTGTATACTTCTGGGGAGTACAGGTGCTGGGAGGAAGCTTGCTGTGCTGCTTTTCTTTGCTTGTTTGGTTGGTCTAACAGAGAACTGCATTCCCACTTTTGTGACAGCAGGAAAGGTCAAATAGCTCACTGTGAATTCACTACTCTGCAGAATTTCAGGTGAGAGCTGATATGCCAAACAACTTTACCAACAAAAAAGGAGTTGGGCCTGAGTCTGGGGCCACAAAAATAACAGGAAGTTTATCTGTCTTAAAGAAACTCTTAAGTTTTTTACAACCAAGACATCTCTCCTATAACTAGAAAACTAAGTGAAGCATAAGCTTGGGAGGCCATTGTATGGAAGATAATCCAAAATGCTTTCTCAGAGCAGAGAAACCTGTTTTGGTAGGAGCAGAAACTTCCCAGCTGAGCTAGCATCTACTTTTCTGTGACACTTATGATTCCTGGCCAAAGAGAATTTAGAATGCTTTGTACATCTCAGGAAAAAATTAAATTCAGCAGACTAAAATAGGTTAGTAAATCAGACAACAAGCGAGTCTGAGAGGGGAAAAAATGGGTGCTTTTGGCTACCTGCCTCAGCTGGGGACCCTGCACAGGGATACTCTGGGGTGGGAAGCAGGTGTGTGTGGGCCAGGCCTCTGCCCAGTCTGGGACCTTGGTAACCCAGCTAACACCTGAGAGAACAGAGAGCTGGAGAGAAGGGCTTGAAAAAAATGCCAGCCTCATCTATTTTATGGCAGGAAGAGGTATCTTTGATCATTTAGTCTGACCTGCTATAATATAGGCTGTGGCAGAGTCCTGTGAGAGGGGGCTGAGCTTTGTCTGTCTTTTAGAAAGGTAGACAATATATTTAAAACTCTTTCCTGGTTACTTTTTAGTAGATGATTGCCCTTATAATTTAAAATCTGCTTTATTTATAGACTCAGTTTTTGAGTTTCATCTTTTGTTTCTTGAGCCTGCTTGCTTTCTTTCACCTTTCCACAGCCATGCTGTCAGGTATTTTCTCCTTGCTTCAGTATTTATGTGCACTGGGATCAAGTTGTCTCTTTAATTTCCTTCAATAAACTTAATAGACTGAGACTTGTTTCCATGTCTCTTCAATTCCTTGCACAGCTGGAGGAGGGGAAGTGGGTGTCGGGCTCCTGGCCCTTCTCCAGTAAGCTGTTCCCACCCACCTTCCTTCCACAGTTGTGCTTTTGTTGCAGTGTTGGAAGATGAACAAGACCTGTTGCTGCTTCTTTCTCAAGTCCTGATGCTGTCACATGCATGTTACTGTCCTTACTAAAGAGGAACAATGAGCTGCTCTTTCATGCCCAGGCTTGTGGTGATGCACCACTGTGTATTGGCTGTGACAAAGCTGCCTCAGGAACCCACATTTCTGACTAGTCCTGTGGAAAGAGCATGCAGGGGAGGAAATGGCAGGTGTAACATTTTCTTATAGACTGCAAAGCAGTCCCTCTGGTTGAACCTCAGATGAGATAAGAAGAGGGAGCAGTTTTCAAAACAGTGCCCCCAGTTCCTAGGAACTTGGATCAGCTCTCTGGGCTGTGCTTGGCCAGGGTATAGAGCAGTATTCCCTTGCTGGTCTCCACAGACCCTGTATTGCAGAGGGGTAATGCAAGGTACAGTGGTGTGCTTAGGGCCACACAAAAAATCTTTGGCAGAATCAGGGTTAGAAATTAAGATACTCAAGTTTCCAATTCAAACATGTCTTTCATATACCTGGCAAGTGTTCCATCTTCAATTCAAACATGGCAATTCAATGTAGAGCACTCTTGCTTAGTCTTTGTTCTGCTCTGTACTTATATTGCTGAGGAAGAGCTGCAAACCTCTCAAGGTGTGTGTGTCAACAGCATGTTTAGCTCAGTGAGGTGGTGTGAGGTGTCTGCCCAGGGACTTGCTGGGATTCTGGATGGGTGTAAATATCTACCTGCAGGTAGCTTCTGGCAGACTCAGAGCTCAATAGAGCAATACTGGGCAAATGGTGAGCCTCATCACAGATAAAGTAAAAGAAGTGCATAGAGGAAAAATTAAATCTAGATCCTATCAGTTTTAGAAATCTCTGGTTTTGCTTGTAATAACACATATGATATTTACAGGCTTTCTTGGTGGAGATGCCTTACTACAGTTAAGTTTGTCAGTGATGAGGGAATGCTGGGGCTGAGACAGCCTAGGAAACACTGGAAAAAATGGAGGAAATAAAAGCTGGAAAAAAGCCAGACCCAGCAACTCTCCATTAAAGAACCTCTTAGAGGGACTCTGGCTTTAGTAAGTGTGATAAAGTGAGTGGAAGTGTGGGGGAGCTCCTATGTTAATAAGTTGGAAAGGCACTGCCATACCTCTCTCCAAAGCATCTCAGGGAAAGTGGAATTAATTCATGGCATATGCTCCCAGCATCTGCCGCGGTGACCCGGAGAGGCGGGAGCCGAGTGCCAGGCAGTGCGGGCCAGAGCCTGAATTCCCAGCTCCTCTCCCGGGCCTTTGCAGTGCTGCTGCCCGTGGCTGGGCGTGGGGGCGCGTGGCTGCCAGTGGAACACACCCCGCTGCCAGCCTGAGGCTGGCCTGTGAGCTGTCACAGCCCAGGCCACGGTATTTCTGCCTCTGAAGAAGGAGAGATGCTCTAGGCTTGGGGAGGGAGAAGGGGAAGGAAAAGAGACCAGTTTGAATGAAAGCTAATCCAGTTTGTCCCAAATTCCTAAATTCCTCCCACAGCATTCCCTGACCAAGACCTCCCTTCTCCAGCCATCTGACTTGTTCTGTCTTGCTGTGAGGTTCTGAGTCCTCAGTTTTCCTTCTTTCCCACCATATCTTTACAGATAATTTGATACTCTCCTTCAGAGAGAGAACAGACATATTTGGTGTTAGATGGGATTTGCTCTCTGTTTAATGGCTTCTGGGAAATAACTTTTCACACCTTATTTCCCCTTGACTGACCCAGACAACTAGTACAGAGTGCTGTGGTAATCTTTGCCTGTGCTTCATGATCTGCCTGTGAGCTTTGCCTCAGGAAAGGGCACCCAGAGCCAACCCTCCAGGCTGCCCTTTCTGCAGCCACATCCTTCTGCCTTTTTGGACAACCGCCTGAGATACGGGACACTTCCATGGCCTGGAGAGCTGACAGAGCCAGGAGAAACTGGAGTTGTGAGTGATCCCCAGGCAGGGCAGAGATGCCCCCACTGCCTCTGTGCTCTCCCAGCAAGTGCTCCTTGCAGCTTCTCCACTTGTGCTCCCTTTTGAAATGTGGTGCCCCAGTCCTGGGCTGTGCTGAGTGAGGGCCAAAGCAAAGCACCATGGGGGATCCACAATTGGCTGCCCTGGTGAGACCAGTCCTCTCAGGTCCGTGCTTTATCCAGGGGGGTGACCTGCACTCCTGGCAGTCACAGCCTAGGAAGGACCCTGATTGATTCGGTCATGAATGCTGTGTGGCATGGACTTCCAGAGTTCCTGAGCCCACTAATCTCTCTGTCATGATCCCTGGGGAGATGAAACATTTCCTCCTAGTGCCCTGTTGCTTGCGTCTGCCCCAGCAGGCTGCACTGCACAGACCTCACTGGGGCCAGAACAGCTCCACACTATGGGCCCTCTTATCAGGCTCCATCTCCTGTCACTTTCAGGACCACTTCATTATCCTTTTATTAGCCCTCTTCTCCTGCTTATCATTATTAATAATCACACTGGATCAGCTGGAGTGCTGACAGCTGCCCCTTGTCTATTCTTTCTGTCTATTTTAATCCTGCCTGCTTATCTGAAATAAACCTGATCCTTTTTCTTTTAATTAAAGAAATTTGGTGAGCCAGCCCCTCCTCCATGCAGAGATAGGTCTGATCACACCAATGATATGGAAGGAGCAGGAAAAGGGGCAGATTACTGGGTGACAGTGTTTTCCACAGCCCAAAGATATGGGATGTCAGAGTAGAGGCTGGAAGAGATTGAGGCACATGTGTTGTGAGAAGAAACACAGCACTGGGTCACTGTGAGGTACTTATTTTGGGGTCTCTGTGTCTGGTCCAATGTACTGATGCAGGGCTGTGTGACTACACTGCACCAGTGCAACACAAACAAGGGAGATCTGTTGAGCTCTCTCTGTTTAGCATGGGTGGCAATAGCAATGCCAGGCTCAGAGCTGGTGTGAGTGGCGTGTATGAGCGGCCAGGGCTGCTGGGATCCCTGCAGCTCCTACAGGGGATAGAGGAGTTTGTTTCTCAGTGCTTTATAGTGCTGCCAGAAGATGCAAGTGCTGGTCTTCACAGTGATGCTCCTGCTTTGTGCTCCCACAGGCATTGCTTCCTGGGGCCACCGATCTCATTCTAGTCTCTTAAAAATGCCTCACTGGGCAGTTTGCTTGAGCTGAAATATTTGTGTTGTCTGTAGGGATAGGTCACTCAAGGAAGGGCTGTGCAAATAGGCTGGGAGAAAATTGTTGTGCTAATTCACACTTTTATGAACCCATAAACTCAAATCTGCATTCATTGCAATCTGCAAAGTGACTGGAGTGTGGGCTGAAATGCTTAGAAAGTGTTAATCAGGGGTCCGTAACAAAGCAAAGCGCTCTGAAGTGCAGCAGCAGGAGCTTGGCCATAAGCAGCAGGAGTATTCAACCTTGGTGCTAAACAGGCCGATTCTTTGGCTTTCAAACGCTTCATTTCAGATGCACAAGTTGCAGGTTGACTGAATGCGTATGTACCCTCCGCTACAGAATATGGCAACTGGCTCAGATTTGTAGGGCTGTTTCACCTGAGAGGCTGTGAGCCCAGGAAGGGTATAGGGCAGAACTTCCTGATGCTCAAGTGAGAGTGTAGCTTTGAAATCCTGTCAAGCAGAGCCATGCTGGCTTCTGTCCCTGTGCTTCTCTTGCTTGTGAATATTGCAGCTGACTGGGATGAATGTCAACCTGCAGTTCAGATGCTGGTGATGGAGCTACCACCGTACAAACCCATGTATGTGGCTTCACAGATCCTTTAAAAATATGTGATTCTCTAGCAATCACAGGCAAGAATTGTGTATGGTGACATTTATGCTGTTGCTTCTATGTGACATGTCCTTCTGCTTACAGAAAATTTCTTCATCATTACTTAATGTTGAACAAAATGTTTGAAAGATGAGAACATGCAGGATTCACTTGCCTAAACTGATATACTATTAACCGATCAGCTTTTATTATCTGACCCTGCTCCTTCAGCAAAAATCATTCCTTTTTTGGATCCAAGTAAGGAAAATTCTCAGGATGGTTTTTGGCCTTGAAATGATGAGGGACACTGTATTTGGTGTTGTCGGACATTTTGAATCAGCCAAAAGAAATGGACTTGCTGTGACAGACTGAAGTCTTGCTCTGATCATTATCCTGATCAGCAGAACTACTCACAAAGCTAGGAAAATACCTTGGGAAATTGCCAAAGAATTTGATCCAATTCAAGCAACCTTTTCAGGGCCTGGAGTTCCAAAGCCAAATTGGAGCTAAGCTCGTGGCTCCCTGTGGCCTGCGAGATTGTATGTGCAGATGGCTGTAGGCTTCGTGAATCAACCTCACAAATAAATGGGCAATAATAATTCAGGCTGTGATAACTGTACCTGAGCTCACGCACAGCTAGTCCAGATAGCAAACCCCATCTAACCCAGAGGGACAAGAAACAGCCTGGACTTGCCCTGCTGAGTGCTCTAAGTCCTCTTCTTTAGGACCTGAGCTAGTTCCTTTAAAGCCTCTCTAGTACTGGCCTCTGTATTACTCTATGCCCCACAGAGATACTCTTACTCACTTCCATGGCTTTCAAACCCACAGTCCCCAAGACTTAAGATCCTGTGTGTCCCTGTGCATAGGGGATTGGATGCTCTTCATTTCATACAGAGGGACCAGAATTGTAGGCTGATAATTCAAGTTCTCCAGAGTCGCACAGTGAGACTGTGACACAGCTGGGAACCGAATCCAGCACGTCTGAGCATCCGTCCAGTTTCACAGGCACATTACTTCGCTAACTGAAATTATGCACGAGGCCAATATATTTGTTTATTTTGATTTTCAATCAAGAGCTGGTTTCAGGCTATGGATCTCCTTCTAGATGATCATACACACAAAGTAAATCTTTATAGTCTCTGTACAAAACATCTTCCCCAGGAACAGCACCAGCACACTGCCTGCCTGGTGGTATGCTCGCTAAGATAGCAAACTGTAATCATGTCCTGCAAAAACTGCTTTCTACCAAAAGGCTGCTCTGCTTGTCCCAGAAACAGCCAGGGAAAGGGATGAGTTGTGAATGAACCCAACTATTTTCCAGTGCAAACTCTGGAAGTCTGAAGCCACTAGGGCTCTTCAGCCTTCTGATGTCTCTCTCTACAGAGAGAGTTCTTCTGCTGAGTTCAACAGAAGATGACCATAAAGCAGGGATGGAGAATCTCCATGCAGAGAGATGCATGGGCCATTCAGAAAAGCTTTGGTAAGTCATACAGTAGCACACTGCCTTAAGATTAACCAAGAAAATGTGGTGGGGTTTTTTGTTTGTTTGTTTGGTTGGTTGGTTTCTTAAGTCACATGGTGACTTAAGAGCCTTAACAGAACTATGAGCCTTGACAAAACTTAAAGAGCCTTTAGCAACACTATGAGCCCTGCCTGTTCCAGGGCCTGTACACTCTTGTCAGAGGGTATCCCAGCCCCAACATAGTTATTAATCAAGTAAGACTGGTTGTGGCATTGTCTGTGACAGCTTCATGTGACATAAAACAGGCAAAGGGAGAGCTCTGTAAGATACCTATGCATGACATGCAATTGAGTATGGAGTTTGGAGAATATTTGTTCAGTAAAGGCAATGTCACATTACTCAAATATACCTGGGATAGTTGTGTGGGTCTAAAACATCCATCCTTAACTTGTCAGATAACCAGACTTTTTGTTTTAATAAAGTGGACTTATATCTGTGTCATACTGGATACAGGCCTTTCCTTGGGTGGAGGGTGTTCCTGTGCCATATAGAGCACACCTATATCTCACCAGCTGAGCACGTTCTGTCTTGCTGGGCCCAGGGATCTGTTTGTCTATCAGTATAACATGCACATGCACCAGTGATGGCTGGGGTTGGAAGTATTTATGGCAATTAAAATGTTTTGCCTGGAAGCTGTTTCGGGGCTTTTTTGAAGTGAGGATTTTCAGACTTCAAGGTGTTAACAGCCCCTCTAAACGGTTTTGTTTTTTAATTGCAGCAAATGACTGTGTAGCCATTAAACATTCGCCTCTCTGCAGTTGTTTCTAAGCCCTTTCAGTCCTTCTTCTATTTATTCTGTTTAATTCAGTCAGGTAGCTTCGGGGCAGTGAAGATCAATACTTTACTTTGATAGAAAAGAGTCAGGTTTGAAACATAGAGATAAAACTGACACATTTTGTATAAATTTAATTAAAAATGCACCTTTAGTGGCTTGTTGCAAGCACAAAGCCAGCCCTCCATCTAGCTATCGCTCTGTCTCACTCTCTGTCTCTCTCTTCCCTTTCTTGTTCCTAACAGGAAGATCTCTAAATCTGCCTCACCAACAAAGCACCTCGTTTTATGATTTTCGTCTTGAAAGTTTAGCACTGAGGGAGCAGGATAGAAAGGATGTGAAATTCTAAACAGACCTTCTGCTCTCTCCCTGGTCCCATTCCTTTTGGTGGTGGTGGCTGGGGGGGCAGGGAAGGAGCCAGCTCCCCAGTGGAGAAAGGAGGGGAAAGAGGCAAATTTTTAAAAAAAAAAGTTTAAAAAATATTATTATTTTAATTTTTTTTTTTTTTTTACCCAGCAGATTGGATACCCTGGGGCACTTTTGGTTTGGATCTGTAGCTTTCCTTCATTCCCGCCCCCTCTTCTTGCTTTGTTAAACTGAGAATTATTTTTCTAACTACATGTGCATCCCTGATCCCACTAGGACAGTGCTGGCTACAAGGCAGTGTCTTTATTCTCTCTTTCCTCCCCTGCTCCCCCTCATTTCTTCACTCTCCCTCTCTCCCTAACCCTGCTGCCAGTGGGCACATTTGTCTTGTGTTTTATAATATGGCCCCTATTCACCCCCTTCCCCTGCATCTCTCTCTCTCTCTCTCTCTCAATCCTGTTTGGCTTGGTTCATTTTTCACTTGAGTGCCTTTCCTCCCAGACTTCCCTCTGCTCCAGCCTCCCTCTGCTCAACACCAATAAAACACACACAACACAGGTAGAACAAGGTGCCAGGGCTCAGTGTGACAAACGACTCACACACCACTCAATAACCAGGGCTGTAAATTGCCCTCTCTTCACCCTCTGCCGCCTTCTGGGGACAGCACCTTGGCTGGGCCCTTGTGAAATGGGCTGTCCTGATACAGCATGGGATCGGGAAGTCCGGTGGGGATTGGACACTGCCACCACCAGGGCAGAGACTTTTCCAGCGCTGTCTTTTGGGGTTGTGGGATTTAGTGTCGTTTATTCACTCCCCATGGGACCATGCAGCCCAAGGTGCCCCAGGAACGTGTTGGAAAATGGGGGTTGTGCCACTAAGGGATGCGACTGACCTTGCTGACCTACACACAACCTATTTAAGTCATATTTTGTGGCCAAAAGTTTCAAGATTTGTTCCATCCATACAAGCTTTGAGAGGGAAGGATGATTCCTGAGGGTCTCTGTTCCTGGGCTGGCAGCTCTGGCTGAGCACCATGTCACCTCTGAGAGCAGGGCTTCCATGGCTGGTGTTCCCTGTGTCTGCACCAACCCAGCTTAAGCACCTCAGACACCTGCTCTCTACTGCTGATCCATGGTCTGGCCTTCCCTGGGAAACAGCATTGCCCTGGCTGCACACTCACAGTGCACATTGTGGTGCTGCAGTGCTCACATGGGCTTGGAGCTGTGCACTTGTGTTCAAACGAACTTACAGCAGAGAGAAGTAAACCACCACCTGAGAAAAAGAGACCACCTGTCAAGGAACAGGCAAGGGCAAACAAAGGGTAACAAAATAAATGTGAACAGCACCTCTTACAAGCCATCGACACCTGCAATTGGCTTCTTCCTGTGTCTTTGAAAGCCCCATATGCTTGGTACTTTATGGATGATGTGGAGAAAGGGAGCAAAGGGACACCAGGCAGATGTCATTGGGAGTGGCTGGACAGAAAGAAAGGAGAGGCTCTAGAAGATAATAAGCTTGACCCTCATACACAGGCGAGGTGAGCTTGTGAAGAAGGCTGAAGGACAAAGAGGCGCAGCTGCATATACTGAAGAAGTAGCAGCAAAAATTAACCTGGATGATGGGGCAAAGGAGAGGTGGTGTCTGCCTGCCTCTCCATGGCCCAGGTGATCTGGGGGGGTGTGTGTGGCTGATTGTGGGTCAGCATGTGGGCAGTGCCCAGCTTGAGGCAGAGCAGGGGCTTTCAGATCCAGCAGCAGGGAGCGACGTGCAGCTGCTGCACAGAAATGTACTCTTTGAATTCCATTGTGTCTGACTTTAGCTGTCAAACTGCAGTTGCCATGAATTTTGCTTGAGAATCAGAAGATACTGTACAGGTGGTGCCGAGTTGTTCAACAAGATGCAAAGTGGGGTCCATGCCCAATGGATTTCAGGTGCCAACCCTTCTTGTCTTAGGTAATTGCCAGCTCTGGCAGATGCGTGCATTTCCTGTTACTGGTTTCATTTGGCTCTGGGATTCCTCACCATCTCTCCCTGAGTTAATTTGTGGCAGTAATATATGTAGAACATCTAGCCTTGTACTTGCAGGAGGCTGCATTTCAGCTGTAAGTGAGGAGTGTATTTTGTAATCTTTTTACTAGTGCTTTAGCTTGTCAGTGTAAAAGGAAAATACTCATCCTTGTATCGCCCTGTGCCTCAGCTTGTACTGGTGTCTCCTCTCTGCAGCTCAGGCTGCTCAGTTTTACCAACAGCAAGACCATTTTACCAGCAGTAAAAGCAGAGCGTTTCCTTGCTGAGCTAAAGCGGGATGGGTTAACTCCGTCAGTTTGTCTGCATAATACCGGCTGGAACACCAGTTCAAGTTCTCCTGAGTGATTCGTGGAGGTGAGCGCTGAGGGCTGGTTTCTCAGGGAGTGCGCCGGGAAGGAGCGTGCGGCGCAGTGCGCGTCTGCAGACGGACAACTCTCGCGTCTGCCGCCTTTAATCATGGCAAATGAAAGTTTCTAAACAGCGGAAGATGCCAGGCTTTGTGTTCTGCCACCGGAGCTGCCTCTGCGCCGCCGTCAGTGCCGGTAATTGCAGACAGAAGCCGCTTTGTGTTAAAATGGCATCGGTAATTGAAACGGAATTCAGAATCAGGACCCTGCAGGCACCGCTCGGTGAAAGAAGAAATAAAGATCGTTTGGGTCACATCTTTTGTAATTTGCGTTTAATAATCGTACCGGGAGGTACATACAAAGGGAGAGGAGAGATAAGACACAGCCCACTCCCCCTCCTCGCTCTGCCTTGCAGCCTTCCCACGGAACGGGGGAGCCTGGTGGGAAGCCCGCACTCCCCCCGCCTGGGCTGGGTGGTGGGAGGGCTGCCGGCTCCCTCCCACCGCGGCTCGGGGCCGCTTGTTGAGGCCAAGCCAGTACTGCGCACTGGCAGCCAGGAGAGACCGGCTCCTTGGGTTTGTGTTAAACTGGATGCTCAAGTTCTGGTCTTATGGTTAGGCTGAGGATTTTTGGGCCCAGGTGCTGGCTCTTACTGAGTGGGTCTGGTTCAGCTCTGAGCATCAGAGGATACTCCACTGGTTTGCAGTTTCTGAGTTTACCATTGAAATGGGATCCTTTTGGTATCCTTTGATGGGCTCCTGCAGTTATGTTTATACAAGTATATTCAAGCAACTGCAAGCTGTAGGACATGGCTCATGCTGAAATGTACCAAAGTTCTCCCACCACAGCACAAGAAGGCCTTCTCTCTTCTGCTTCTGGGAAATGAAATATTGCCTGTGCTCCCCACAAATTTCAGCCAGGCTGTGCCTGAGAAGGCACAAGCTGGTGGGCACCAGTACTGTGCCAGGAACCTGCCCATGCTGAAAAATCCCCAGTACTAGAGCCTGTGCCCTGGTAAATTCACTTGTGTGGATGCAGCCTTGTGGTTTCCTTCTTGACCTGTTTGGTGAGTGACTTTTGATCTCAGGATATTGGAGTTACCAGGGAAAAGCCGTGTAGCAATAAAAATATTGCAGAGATGCTCAGGAGAGGACTGTGGTACAAGACACAAAGATCCTGTCAAAGACTGTGAGGAAAATGCATGTTGAGTGCATATAACTTCTGTTCTTTTTGGCTTCATGCTATGCTTAGCTGATGCTTGTTTGGCCCTAGAAGAAGACGGGTGCAGTCTCTCTTTCCTTCATATGAAAGTGCACAACAGTGCTTGTGCTGCAGCCAGTGCTGCTCCCAGTCTGCCTTTTAGAGCAGGATAGTGGGTTGGATGGCCCTTTGGACTAAGCTGGTACAGCCTATTTCTCTCATGCTCCTGGCAGCTTGTCATGGTGTGCTTCTGCTGTGCTTACCACGGAGGTTGGGCTGAAGGCCCCAGAGAAGCCACAGCAGGGTGGTGATACAGAGCTTCTCTTTCAGCCTTGGACTGTCCAGGGACATTCAGCTGATCTTACAGTGCCCAAAGTGTGCACTCATGAGTCTCCACTCTGAAGACTACATCATCCAATACAGGGTTGCCTTGTTCCCCTTAACCTAAGCCCCTGTTCCTGAAGGAGCTAAGCCTGTCAGATACCTCCACCATAACCTCTGGGGTGGTTGAGACCTACGACATGTCATCTAGAATATAAGAACCAAGAAGATCTGGTTCTATGATCATATAGTCTACTGATCTGCCCTGTGATTTCCCTTAGCTTTGGCTCTGTTGAGCCTTGCTGTAGCGCAAATATAATCCAAATTTCTTCTGCAGTAAAAAAACCCAGCACCACTTTTATTTCTTGTGCCAAACCCAGCCACAGGAAACACACACCTAAGAAATGTCAGTTTCCATTCACATGTATTCCATGCTGGTGTTTTTAAAACCCAGTGACAGCATGGGAGCTACTCTAAATCCAGATGAGATGAACACAATGCGAGCAGAAACAGTCTGTTCCACCCTTGAATAGTCAGTCTCTTTACTCAAGGTTTGTAGTCCATTATGAGGAACAAACTCAGCTCTGTTTATCTTTGTTGGTGTCCTGTTAATTTCAGTGGAAAAAGGCACATGTTACTGTCTGGGTATATTTCATGCAGTGTACATTTTCTCTACCATTAGGCTTGGCTCAGGGACAGATTTCATTGTCACCTTTGAGGATACAAAGGAGACATCTCCAATGTCCAGCAGCTCCCCTATGCTCTGTATTGGCGCTGTAATCTCATGGTTTCCCTTGCACACAAACTCTACATTTCTTCCTTAAGCTGCTTCTGGCAGCTCACCATTTCACAGTTCTCGCCTATGGCCAGGAAGAGCATCATCTGTCAGCTACATCTGGAGCTGCCATCCTGCCTTCTCCCAGGAAGCCCAAGGGGTCCTTTTCAGAGGGCCAGAGCAGCAGTTGTGACAGGAGAAATTTAGGCTGGGGAGAGGTACCTTGACTTCTGCTAGTTGTAATTGCAAGGAAGAATCTTGTTAAATTTTAAGAGCCAATATCCTGATTTTCATTTAGCCGACAGAAGGGTAAACATGACTTGGCATCCCCCTGCTCAAATGTTGTCAGTAAGTACTCAGAAGTAAATACCCAGACACCTGGAACCAGATGAGGGAGAGTATCTGAAAGAGGCAAAGGAAAAGAGTTTCTCATCATGGTGGAGAGAGTGTCCAAGCTCTGTGTAACTACATGCAGACACCCAACCTTCTCTTCTACCTGAGAAAGGCTGAATTAGCCTTTGGGTGCAGCAGCAGAACTTCTGGGGATGTCCTAATTGGCTGAGGCAATTCATACAAGGAACTGTGGATGCTTTGGCCTTTTCTCTCCAAGCCTTCCTCTCACTTCATACATGGCAAGGATTTAGCAAGCATCACCACATTAATCCTGCTCCTTGCCAGCGTTTCAGGAAATGATAGTGTCACAGCCCTGCAAACATGCCCAGGTGAGCTGCACTGCTGCATATGCATGGCTGCCTGGCTGGGCATGTGTGTCCTACAATGTCATCAGCCATGGTGAGGTGCTCCCCTACTATTTTTCTCCTTGGTTCAGTCTCAGATCTTCAGGTTTTGGCATCTCCACACTCTTCCTCAATGGAGAACTAGAGATCTTATGTGGGTGGTCACATGTTAGGTGATAGAGAGAAGACAGATCTTGAAGAAGAAATGAGCCCTTCAGGCCTTGCCTTGCTTTAGTAATGCTCTTAGGAGGCAGTTTTTGTGGACCTGCTGTTTGGCCCTCTAACAGCTGTGTCTCCTTTATGCTGTTCTGTTAGGGCTCCTTTTGTGTGTTGCAGAAGAATGTCGTTAGGAGGAGGAGGCCACAAAACTGTTGGAAACATCTTTCCTGTAAATCTTTCTCACACACCCCTTCCATCACTACCCATCCCCACAGAGGGATTACATCTGCACTTCCCACACACTCACCTGGGAACCCCACACACCCACACCTACACACACTGACACAAATGCACCAGAGTCTTATTTTCTGTGTTCCCTGACCTTCCTTTCCTCCTCCCATCTGTTTGTTGAATAATTCCTGGCTAAGTAACTTTCTCTGGGCAGCCCCTGGGCTGGGGCACAGGGACTTGCCCCCTCTCCCGCCTGGCTGTCCAGGGGGCCTTTGAACATGTGTTTCTGGGAGGCAGACACCAGCTGGCTGGGTGACATTTGCATAGTCAGCTAAAAGCCCATGAGCTGAGCTGGGAACGTCTGGAGTAGCCCGTGGCAGGATGGAGGGAAGAGGGAAGCGCTGGTCAGCTCGAGGTCAGCTGGAACAGATTTCTCAACAAACAGACAGATGGTGAAAGGAGATGAGGAGTGGGGGGAGCATGCAAAGGCTTCTACATCAAATATGTAAGTCACTAAATGCAGTATAAGTGACCAATGTGCCTATGGGCATGGCAGTCACCGTGCTGCTTCCTTCCAATCCCATGGGGTGGATGCATGGGGCAAGCACAGGCTCTCATTGCTCTTCTTGCCAGGAAGGGGAACAGGATGGACCATGGAGCAGGGAAGGGGCAGGGAGAGGCATGGGACTCTATGGGGTCCCAGTGCTGTGAAGCAGCAGCAGCAGGAGCTGGAGGCTCCATGCAGCCTCCTGCAGTGAGGGGCCCCATTTCTGGAGCTCCATCCAGGCACCAGCAGGGCTGTGTGACTGTGAGGACTGACCCCCAGCTTGTCTGGCCACACTGAGCTCACAAAGCATCACCCAGCTCGGCAGGTTTGGAACTGGGGTTTGTACAGTCCCAAGCACAAGATACCCTCATCATACAGATCCCTCATCCCTGTTGTTCCTGCCTGCTGTTTGCCCCACTTCTCCCCATACTCCAGCTAATTTAATTGGACTGAAAATAATAAAGCAATCTGTATGGTTTTCCTCCTACAAGGACATGTCTTTGCCATTCCAAAACAACAGCAAAACATATTTACGAGCCCCTGTGCTGCCTTTGCCCTCTCTGCTGATCACTGTTCCCGGCTGCCTGCCTGCTTTCATGCTTTTTTCCCTCTGCACAGCCCATTCCTCAGGACAGAAAATACACTTTATTTTTTCATCCCACAGCACCTTTTGGAGCAGTGGAGAAAAAAAGTACTCCCTTAGCACGGGAATTGCTCAGGCAGAGAGATCTGACTTTTGTCCCCAGTGCTTAGAGTGGCCACAATTGAATACTTCAGGATAAAAAGGCCAGGAAACACTATAATGGACAATTAGGGGCTAAGCCACCCAGAGATTACTGTTTTTCTTCTTCCAAGGTGTTTAGCAGTTGCCACATGTCCTTGACCAGAAAGGTTCACAAATTACATGTTGTCTTTAAAATCCTGGGCTTACATCCTCCATGTACCATTGGTAACTGCTAGAGGCTAGTTATGCACTGTAGTATGAGGTATTCCCATTACATACCCTGTTTTGTTTTATTCTTCAGGAGAAATGGAAATGCAATGCATTTATGTAATTTTTAATGCACTTTGGGTTTTACTTTTTTTTTTCCTAATGCTGTTGCCTAGATGGTGCTAAATCCTCTCCTGAGGGATGGAAACACGTTACACATGTTCCCCATGATGACTGCAGGCAGACAGATGTTGCAGGAATGTGTAAGGAAGGCTGTCACTCAGGCCAGCTAGAGCAGGGAAGTTGCACATAAACTCCTTGTGTGTATGATCCCATCCTATGTAAAGGGGGTCTGCAGGTTAAGCACAACTGACAAGGTTCTGATGGCACCAATTGGCCTTAATTGCCCTGGTCTCACCTGGGGCCCACACCCAGGAGCTTCATTAAAGCTCAGCCTGCACCACTCATCACCCTCTTGAGCTGTGCTGTAGTTCTGCCTCTCTCTAGCTTGGCCTCATTTCCTGACCTCAGACCTATGCTGCAGCAGTGTCTTCAGCCCCAGCTCTTGCTGCTCCTGATGGGACTCCCTGGATGAACCCTGGGCCTGGTTCACTACTTTGCCATGCTAGGGCCATGGGTGGGCCCTGTAACCAGCACTCAGCTTTGCCTCTGGGCACCTGCTCCAGTTCTGCAGGACCATGCCTTGATCGGTGAGGACACTGTCTGGGCTGGGATCATCCTTGGCTATGATCTCATGCCAGAATTTCATTGTCACTTTTACCTTGTCCTGGCTTAGCTTCATCAGCAGCCTCTTCATGATGATGGGTTTTTTTTGGAAGTCCAAGTAATGATGTGTCTTTTCTCACAATTATATTCAGAGATTTCTAGTAGGCTCAGGATGGCTGGTTTTCTTTTAGAAAAGTATTTCTGACTTGTCCTCAGTTTTCATTCCTTTTTGATCTTCCAGTTTGTTTTGTTCCCTGTAGCCTGGAGATGCTGATGGGCAGAAGCCACTTACAGTCTAGACTGTTGTGGGCATTAGTCAATGGTATAATCCTCTACACTCTGAGCAGTAAACACAGAAATTCCTCCTGACTGTTCAGATCCTGCCTTCAGCTTCCCCAGTTAACTGTAGAGCTTTTTTTAATGTAAGAACACCTATCTGGAAGAAATGGATCTTATCTTTCAACAACACTGCCTGAATTTCTAACCTATTGAGTACTTCTCTTAACCCATAGTTTCTTAAATAATTGACTCCTCCAAAGTACCAGGTTGTCTTAACTCACCCCAGCTCCCTTTGCATTTGATCTAGATGTCTCTGTTCTGATACACTGGAAATGAGTAAGAGAGATGTCCTTTGCAGTCAGGAAAGTGTCATACATGCCTGTTACAAGATAGAAATAGTAATTGTTATTAGAGCTCACTACATATGAAGCAAAAGGAAATGTACTGCCATTGTTTTCTAAAAAAGTCTTGAATTTGGTCCTCAGGGCCTTATTTATCACTTGGAAATATTCACATACCTGTCGGGATTTCATCAGAGCACTTGCAAATCCCCCAGGTTTTCTGAATTCTCATAGAGGCGGCTATTCTGTCTTAAGCTGTTCTGTTGTTCTGTGCCTCGTGTTTGTCCTCTAAACAGGGAAGAGGAATGTTCAGTGCAAGTGTCCCATGCAACTCTCAGAAATCTGCATTTGTGCTGTGTGGGGAAGTGTGGTGGGATGCAGCAGGGCAGAAGGGGGCTCACCACACAGGCTGTTCTCACCTGCCACTTGTTCTTGTTTGGGTCAGTTGTGCTCCTCAGTCTGAAAGCACCTCTGCACTCTGCTGCACCATCTGAATTACCACCAATGAAGTATGCAGGGAAAGAGAAAGTGAGCTTGTGCCAGCTCTCTCTGCATGCACATGTGCACACCTTGTCACAAACCCTGCCAGCTACCGGAAATCTGAGTGTTTTTGTACCTCCAAACTGAAATGTGTGCTTCCCACTCTATGGGCAGCTGCTGCCAAATGCCCAGCTCATGTTTTGTTTTATGAATCCCTTGCTTCTATGAGGCTTTATTATTATTATTCGTTGAGCTAAAATGGATCCATGACCTTGTGGGACAAGGACATCGGCCTGGCTGGCAGTGTACATGCTTTCTTGTGCTTGCACTCTCCCTCCCCTCCACAATTACTCTTCATGCAGCAGAGAAAATAAAGCATTCTAGCAAAATATGACTGCCCCTCTCTCAATGGGAGGTCACCAAGGCTTGGGCTAGCACAAGAAAAAGAAAGCCCAGGGAAAGAGCTGCTGCTTTTTGATTTACGTGCTGGCTGGGCAAAAGGAGAGACTGCTGAGCGAAAGGAAAGTACTACGGGAGCTGCTAATTGAGTAATCGCAGCTCAGAGCTGCGGAGAAGGTGGCAGGAGCAGGCAAGAGAGACCTTCTCTCCTGGCTGGCAGGAGCCCCTGATTTCTTTTCTTGCCATGGGTTTGAGAGCAACAGGACAGGTCTATGTATCTGGTTTGTGACACTGCATGGCACAATTGCTGTGCCTCTGCCATAGCCAAGTCTGCCTCTTTTCCTTATGTTTCCCTTCAAGTCTTTCTCATACCTGGAAAGTTTTATGCACTAGTTGTATATCTGAAGAAACGAACACTTTTCTTGGCTCTGTGTCCAGCCCTTGGTGCAAAGAGTTGGGAAGTTGAACAGCTTGCCTTCTCCCTGTGCTGGGCATGGGATGCTCATCATGAGCATGCCCTTATGCACACTCCACCATCCTTTCTGTTCACATCTAGACACTGGGGGTTTGAGGCTGAATTCAGCGAGAGCCAAAATCACTCCTTCCTGCAGCTGAATCTAAGATGCTGCAGTTGCCAGGTTGTGCAAGGGGGATATGACATCTCCTGGTATGGCTGGGCTCAGACAGGGACCTGCTGTTCCTTGCTCCTGCCTCTGTCCACACTGAGATGGCAGCCACTGAAATTCCTGCCTGAATGCGAATTTCAGGCACATGTTCCACATTGCTACTGAGATGAACATCATTTCCCAGCACTGGCAATAATCCATTCCCCATATGCTGAATCATGTGCCTGATCCCAGGACCATGCTGGAGCTCAGACAGCTGCAACTGGAGAGGCAGGGTGTAGGCAAGACCTGAGCCCATGCTACTTGCCTTTGTCAGTTTTTCTGAACTCTGCAAGTCTGGCATAATCATTACCACTCCTCCACCTCCTCCATGGATGAGCAGATATTATTGTGATAAGCCTGTGTTTTTCTCATACTCAGGAGGAAGGCTATTACTGCATTAGTCAGAGCAATCAAGACATTTGTTTCTGGCTGTGAGGGATGCTCAGAGAGGGAGGACAGGCAGAGTCCCTCCAGCATCACTAGAGGTCTCTCTTTATCTGTATGTGCTTGTCTGCAGGCCAATGGCAGAAAAATACACTTGCTCAGAATAATTTCTTTATCTGCTTCTTGACATGTCACAGCCCTGTAGAGCATGCAAGCCCAGGAAGTCACAGGGCTGAGTTCTCCTTGGCTCAGTTTCTCTGGAGAATGTCTCTGTCTGGAATCAGTCTTCTGCTGATCAGCTCTCCCAAGCCCTCATCTTCTCCCAGCACCCTTCTCAGCACTTCAGGGCTCTTCAGCGGGGTGGCATCGATAGCCCTTTACCCTCGGGCAGCCCACCCAGGCTCAAGAAGTGATTTGCCAGAACCATAGTCTGAGCTTTCTAGGATCTGGTGAAGAGCTGGTCCTCTCCTGACTCCTCACCCTCTGGACAGCCTGTCAACAGTATCTCAGCTTGCTTTTCTGTTCCTATGCCTCTGCGACTCCTGTGTACTTGATGGGTGCTGCAAGGTCCTCCGGCATCCCAGCAAAAAGCACCCGCAGCAAAATATTGATGGAGTTGACAGCAGTGGAAGGAGGGAAATTGTGTGACTGGTGCTAAGATTCTTGGATCATTGGTTGTCCCCTTTCCCATGTCTCACTTCATTGTAACACTGGTGAACCACATCCTCAACCAAAATTTTGCTTTGCAGGCTACCTGGAGCACAAGGCCTTCTCAAGAAACTAGAGTATCCACTTTTATGAGAAACACTTTGGTCTGAACACTGTGGCTTGTTTTCCAAGAACTGTTCAGTGGCAGGCAATGAGCCACAGTGTGGTGACTTCAGACACAAGCACTTCCCTTTGATGTGGGGGCCTGGGCCCAGCACTGTGATAAATGAAGCTTCAACTGCTTTCTCAGCATAGGAGGAAAGTCGGCTTCTATACTGTGCTTTCTCTTCTTATGCATTTCTCTCTTATGGAGAGATATGCAGCAGCCATCACTATGGTGCAGGCAATGCCACAGCATCAGGACCCCTGCAGCAGTTCTGCAGGGTGATGTTGTGCAGGGCAGGAGTTACCCAGCCTGTAACCAGACTCCTAGCAGGCAGTAGCTAGCCTGGCCTTGCAGGCACTGAACATGCCAAAAACAGCCTTTGGAGTGTGCAAGTAGACTTCACATGGGTTCTACCCCAACCCTGCTGCATGTTGAGCTTGCGTGTCCCCTAAATAAAATCACTAGTAGCAGGGGTGAAGGATGTGCTGCAACTTTTCCTAGCTCTGCCCAGCTCTTGTGCTCAGCTTGTTTGTGCAAGGTTCTCCTTCATTTTCTTCCTTCTTTATTTCTTTTTATTTTTTTAAGGTGAGAAATGGATGAAATGTTTGTGCTTAAGACATTTAAGCATGAGGTAGACTGCCAAGCCAGGCTGGTCCTCAGAGCTCTGTCAGTGCTCCTCTGAGCTGCTTACTGCTGGTTTAGCCCTCTTCACTGACACAGGCTTGCAGCTCTGAAAGCCCAGACTAGCAGCCTTGCTGCCAGCCCCCAGCATGACCTGTAGCCCTTGGTGGCAGTGATTAAGCAAGACAAGCCATGTGGATCTGGAAATCTAGGCCTCGTGGTGGGAAGTGAACTTTAGAGAATCCCTGCCATGGCCTAGAAAGGTAAAAGTACTGTAGACACAGGTGGTGCAGTCTGTTTGCATGTAGCTAGAGATACTGATTCTGGGACACTACCGGCCTTTTGGAAGTCCTTTAGATTAGGTCTTTGTCTTGTTTTGTATTCATCAACTGCTCCCCTGATATATCCTTGCTAACCTTCCACTGAGCAGAAAGATGGACAGTTCATGACACGGCATATGAGTGACTTGGGAAACACGAAGAAACAGCATATCTGCAGCTTTCTTGTGATGCATTTGACTTCTGAGCCCAGCAAGACAATGGTTGTAATAGACTGGTTCATTCATTGATTGTTTCATTTTTTTGCTATCTGCTCCTTTGCTCTTGTGCTGTGCTAAATGCCAGCAAAACCAGTGAGATTGTAATATTCCATGCCAGGAATATTTTCTAAGAAGAGATAACAAATAAATAAACAAGGTAGGCATACCTGAGACCCGTTCCTCATGGTGAGGTCCTGCTATCTGCTCCTCCTAGCTGCACATGGATTGATTATTTTTATTCTACCCCTTTGGCAAATTCGCAAACTTGTCCACCGCAACCTTTGCATCCTGCTGTGGGCTCTTCTGTGAGGAGCACTGCAAGGTGAGATGGAGTTAGGTGTTCTGAATGCTGGAATCCTGTAAGTGTGTGAGGCCTGATGGTGACAGTGATGTGGAAACCTGCCTTAATGGACTGAACGGGGAGAGAAATGATGCAACAGCTGTGCACTGCTCCTCTGTGCTTGTTCCTGGAAGGGTGAGATGCAGTGGACCAGATTTGGTCTTGCTGAGTCTCTGCAGCCCAGAGAACTGCTCTGAGTTGGCAGCAGAGTGGATGTTGGGATGTGCTACTGTCATTTGTCTTTCTGATAGAGTTTTCCCTTGGATAATCTCTGTTTGAGAGAGCTCAAAAGGAGGAAAACGGTTCCTAGGGCAGCTTTTCTTCTGCATACATGTAGCCTCACTCAGGTCAATGTTGGGCACATTTACAGAATCAGCCAGCTTAGTAAAGGCTAAGAATGTAAACTAGATCTGCAGAGGAGGGGGATGCTTTGCTTTCCCAGGCAGGAATTCTTGCACAGAGGTCACTGTGTAATAGCCAGTCAAAACACACCTCCAAAAGAATCTCTGGCAAAACATCATGTCAGATGGTATCCTTCACTGTCCTGTAGATTCCAAACTTGGAGTTTGGCTACAGTATGCATGGTGAACGAGTCAGTGCTTGAGATACAAAGATCATCTGAATTTGTTGCTTGGGAAATGGACAGGTTCCCAAAGAGGGAGAAACCAGTACATTAACTGAGATCCAAGACCCAGAAAGGGTGGACACAAGGGATGTGCCACATCATTTCTTTTTAATGTGGTGCACTGGTATGTAAAACCTGAATGTATTTATCCTGTGACCTCTCATCCACCAGGGAACTGGAAAAATTGAGCAGATATATTGTGAGCTGGGGAAAGAGAGGATTGTCACCCCCAGACCAGGCACTTGCCTTTCTTTACCTGCTTTCAGAGCAGTGTGGTTTATGCACAGGTGTATTAATATACCTGTTATGTATGAGAGAAGCAGAAAGAGTGACACCAGCTGCTGCTGCTGGTTTCAGTGGGATTTAGGAAGCCTAAAAGCCTGGCTGTAGATATATTTAACCCTACTCTGCTGTGTCCTTGCATCTCAGAGATTACTGTACGTGTTTGCAGGCACACAGGCAATTATCTGCCTGCATTTCTCTGTGTGCTCATGTGTTGGTAGCATCTCCATGCACCCGAGTCTCTGCCTGGGGGTACAGTACAGTGCTGTAACCAGGAATGTCCTGGAGCCAAAGCTGCTGTAGTAATTACAGCAGATAAACTGCTCTGCTTGAGGGTTGCTGTCCACACCAGACTGCAAGGCAGGCAGCCTGGCTTTACCACTGAAGTCTATTCATTTTAATAAGAGGGACACCCTGTGTTATTAAGAAGAGTGTTTATTACTGTCGCAGCACGCTGACAGCAGCTTCCATCATCGTTAAAAGGCAGATGTGGGGGAGGAGGGTAGGGAACGATGTGCTCCTGTCTCAGGGGGTAGGACCCAGCCGGTGAGGAGGCTGAGGGCTTCAGGGCTTTCCCCTCGGCCCAAAAGAAAGTTGCCAGTGGAGAAGAAGCCTTCAAGGAGGATGGAGAGGGAAGTGTGGGGCCCTCTTCAGTCTAATCCTCAGGTTCCAGGCTAAATAAAGTCTGTTCTGTGTGAGAGAGAGCCTTACCTGCCTCATGCTGTGCAGGGACTGGGAGGCTAAAGGTAGTGGTAGGGAAACTGAGGAGGGAGCAGCACTGGGTAGTTGCTGGGAGAGGAGGGTATAGGATATGTGTAGGATGCTGATGTGGCTGCTTGGTCCAGGAGAAAATTCTCAGCACCTTTCTTCGCTCTCTTACTTAGTGGTGGCACCAGCACTGAGCTGTATGGTTTGTACAGCCCTGTCTCGGGCCCCTCACCTGTGACATGTGAGAGGAAATCTTAGTGGACAAAAGGAGGCTCTGACTCAGGGAATGGCACAAGCAGACCTTCACCCATCGCTGTCTGGACATACCTCTCATTTTAGCAATTCTCTTATAAATGAGATATCTGGCATAATGCTGGAGTTAGTAGGTCTCAGGGAAGAGTAGGAGGAGTTGGTCAAGAGGTGGTGCTTATGCACGGAGTGAACAGCCAACATTAGTAGATGGCTTTGTTGATGTTTTCACTATGCTAATGAGACCTGAAGTTTAGAGGAGCCACTGCCAGTTCAGGACAGGAGACATGGCACCAGTGTAAAAGGTCTGCACATTCCCACTCTATCCCCAGTGCTTTCACATTTCTGAGCACCCAAGACATGGTAGCTCTCAGATACAGATGTTTATGGAGCCAAATCCCTCCTGGTTACTGGGATTCACCTTTCTTATGTTCAGTCAGAAACAACTGCACCCAAAAGCTGGAAAGGGACTTCATTACTCTGTTCCGTGATGCACAAAGGAAAGCAATCAAAGTTTTTTGCTTTCAGCTGAAGAGCTATAATTTCAGATACTACTTTCAGTTTTCAAACAAAAGAAAGAAAATGTACTTAAAATTTCCCTATCTTCCTCCCACAAGTTATCCTCTCCCTAGTTTCTTCTCCAGTATATTCAAAACTTCCCCAGTCCTCTCTGGGCTTCCTTCTCATTTTCTACTCCTTTTGGGTTAAAATTCCTGACTCCTCTTCTCTGAAGATTAAGTACTAGAGGAGTTGCAGCACTACTGGGGTCATCAGCTCTCCCTTGCCACTTTCCTTCCTGAGGAGTACATGGATGCAGGGAACAAGATGACCTGGGTAGTGACTGTCATAGGATGGAGTTGATGATCCAGATGGATCTTCCTGGTGCCCTTTGTCTGCTGCAGCACCTGTCATAGCAGGTGTTAGTGGAAAAACACACTCCCTCCTGTGCTCCGTATAAAAGTTAAAGGTCTCTGCAGCCCCAAGAGGAGCAATTCTGTCCCAGCAGAGGTGTGATGGAGGACCAATCTTTGGTGGAAACTCCAGATGTCCTGTAACTTAATAATAGAAGCAACTGACTGATGTACCAGTGATTTCATTCTACCAAGCAACAGGTGAGTGCAAGGGAGTAGATGGAAAAGAGATAAATTGGCAGGGCAGTCTGCAGGTGAGCAGAGGGCATGGTGGGAAGCTTGGAGGAATGTGCCAGTTAGGGAGAAGCCTGCATCCTGAGCCAGTGGTGTGTGCTCTGATGTGCAACTCCTGCTGCAACCGTGCTCAGTAGAGATGAAGAAGGGTCCTTGTTCTGTGTGACTTAGTGCCTTGCTGACTGCAGAAGCTTTTGCTGGTCAGATGCCTCTGGTGGCTGGGGACAGCTCTGGCTGCTCCCCTGGCCCTCGCTCACCTTGTTGAGGCTCTCCAGCCATGTGTGACATTAAGGCTCCTCTAGGTCTCGGCAGGTTTTGCAAGGTTGATTGGGACCAGCGCGTGTCACTCTCGGCCACTTCCTCATCACCATAACTCTGGGCTGAATAACAAGAGGCCGAGAATCTGCTAACGCAGGCCCCCGGCAGAATGCCCCATCACTCTCTTTTATTCATACTGGAGATTTATGCTGCCTATCTCCCTTCCCTTTGTCCACCAGCCGGGCCCTATAAGTCATGTCCCTGGGCTGACAGGTCACGTGTCCAGTGCTGCTGCCCTGTCACAGTGACTGATGCCAGGGGGTGATTAAAAGAGAGGAGGGGTGAGAGGTCAGCAGCAGGCGGCATGATGTGAGCGGGGGGATGTAATTATCACTGCTGTGACATACTGCTGGGGGCTTTCATGGATCGTCACCCGGGCTGGAGGTGGGGAGGGCAGTGCTGGAGAAGGGAGGGGGGAGTGGATGGACACATGGCAAGAGTGGGCAGTAGGGTTATGGGAGGCAGGGGCTTTCTGAAACCAGAGAAACCAGAAAGTGTAAAGCCCTGGCTTTTCCCCAAACTGAAAACTTGTGCCCCGCAGAAAGACAGAAAGGACATTTGGAAAGCTGCTGGGATCAGGAAGCAGCCCTCTGTTTGGAGAGGCTTTTGGCCACTTAAAAATGTTTTAAGTTCCCTCCACTGCTGCATCCCAACCCTGACAACACACCAAAGACAAGAGTGCCTTCAGACATTCAGAATCAGATGCATGTGTGCTCTTCCTGATATGATTTGATGGAGAAACTGGCAGCCTCAGTAACCCAGTGCCTTGTGCTGGCACTGCTCATTTCCTTCTGCAACTCCACTGTCTGGAGTCTTTTATGGACAAGATGAGACTTTCTGGGTAAATAGTCTCCCAGATACACCATGCAGTCTATATATTTGGATGTCATCTTGGAGCCCCAAGGTAGAGAGGGGATCTTCAGCAGAGCAAATAATGAGGAAAAAGTAGTTGAAGACAGATTGAAAGGTAAATATCTCTGTCCTAGAAAAGAGGAGTTTAGACGGAACAGGAGAAAAACTATCATAAAGCCATATAAATGAGAGAAATAATTTAGATTCTGACAATGGGAAGATTAAGAATGCTGGCTGGCAGATATGGGCTGGAGAGTCTAAGATGATGTTGAGAATTGTCTTAGCAGTGAGCATAGTTCTGAGTATGGTTAGACTCCAGCACTGCTGAGCTTTGGGGCAGGAAGTGAGAAGAGAGTTCACTGTTTCTGTCTCTAGTCTGACTTAGGAAATTCCAGGGTAATTCCAAAATTTTGCTATGGATTCTGTTTGTGCCTTTGAAGGTTCCATTGCTTAAACTTGAATTTCTACTTTGGTCTTGTAACTGGGAACCACTTCATCAAGGTGTTTCCTAAGCTAGGACTTAGATACTCTCAGCCTCCAAGAGTATACATGAGACCACTTCCAGTTCCCATGGTTTCAATGACTCAAATTGTCTTGGTGAGCCACAGAATAGCATGGGTATCTCTCTTATAAGCCTGAAGTTTAGCATTAGGCTTTTGGACTGTGCCTGGGAAGGTGGTGAAGAACATACAAATTGTGAGATGCAGGAATGCCCCCGCAGGACAGGCAAGTGTGGTTCATCTAGGCCCATAGCCATCCTCTAACAGGAGCTGTCATCTGTGAGTCACAGCAAGATTCATGAGACAGCCAGATGTGCCCCATCACTAAGGTGTTCCCCTAAACTTTTGTAGTTGGATCATGGTGATGTGGACAGCTGTACCTGGTGCCATTTTGCACCTTTGAGTACTGTTTTTGACAGTACAGGGAAATGACATCTCTTCATACTCAGGGGTGAATATGTACATCAGCATTGCTCTAGTTGTCTCGCAGAGATGGAACTTTTTTGTGAAAGTCCATTGGCCAGAAATAATTTATGTTTAGAGGAAAAATATCACTGAGTAAGCTAGGGTAAATATTTTTCATGCAGTCTGAATTAAAAGATAAGTTTATTCTAAACATTGTCTTTCCTACCAGCTCTGGACAGAATTACTGTCACACCTCATTGAAGCTCAGAACTTAATTTATCATTAAATTACCTAAACTTAGAAAGAAACTCAGCAATATTTGCAGTCGGTAATCTTCAGGCTCCAAATTGCCAGGCATCTTTGCCTTTCATGCAAAGAAATTAACATTTCCTGCATTCCTTCAGACACACTCCTTCAGATTCTCAGCAGTATCATGTATAGTGTCTCTTCTCTCTGCATTGTTTCATCATAGCCATGCTGGGAGGCATAGAGAGGACTTAGTTAATGCCTCATATTATTATCATCATTCATGTGCTAGTGTGGCTCCCCTGTAGGTTTTCAGATAGGTGTTTATTTCTGGAAGCGACTATAACGGTTATGAGTAGTCTCTGTCACATTAACAGAATGCTGTCAATGTATTTACAGATTCAGAGAAAATATAGAAGGAAGGGATGCTAAAAATTCATCTAATCCAGCCAAAATATACTTACATGATTCTTTCCAAATTCTTCCCTACCTTGATCTTTAAGAAAAATTATACACTTTCTAGCCAAATTATTTCTAGACTTTACTACATATACAACTAAAAAGATCATTGAGCTTTTTGAATCTCCCTTGATGCAGTTTAAGGCTACAATTTTGTCCCACCCTCTAAAGACCCTGCCTCTTCAAAGCAGCCTCCTATGGATTTGAAGATTGCCGTCATGTCTTCTCCAGTTTTCTTTTTCTTTTTCTCTAGACTAAACAAACCTTAGTCTCTAGACTAAAAAACTTTTCCCTGCAGGCCAGGTTTTTTAGATCTCCGACCACTGTTTCTTAACTTCCCTGTGGCCTTTTGGATCATCTGCTTTTCTATTTGAACTTCTGTGAAGAGTGAGGAATAAGGAAGGGCCAAGAAGTCCAAC
The DNA here is from genome assembly GCA_013398275.1 of Promerops cafer. Lineage (NCBI taxonomy): Eukaryota > Metazoa > Chordata > Aves > Passeriformes > Nectariniidae > Promerops > Promerops cafer. The sequence continues at coordinate 912,508 of VZSE01013367.1, read as the reverse complement.
ACAGACCTTAGTAACACTAAGGAGAGAACAAGGATTAGAGGAAAATGTTATACTTTACTGGAAATCAGCTCAGAAGATATTGAAAATGTGAAGGGTGGGAACTGCGAACTGAAAAGGATGAACCTAACCAATATGGTGTCCACTGAGTCACCTCCTATTTGCTGATGCTGGAACAGATGCCTTTTTTAGTGGGACTTAAAGAAATCTTGTCACTTAAAGTAGTAGGGACTGAAACTGAATGGGCTTGGGAAATATGAGGCCAAAAGTGAAAGAGTAGAAAGTTACTTGGATTAAAAAGACCTGTGTGAATACATCCCAGATCTTTTGCAACTCTTAACTCTAATAAAAAAGTGTGATTCCTTGTGTTACTTTTCCAAAAGAGTTTTAGGTAGTGACATTGGCAGGAAATGTTTGATGAACTGAAAATTTTAAATCTGGAGTTCCAGATGTGAAATCTGAGTATTTGGGTTGGAAACTTGGGTTGTAGGGCTCATCTAGGTTATTACAGCATGTGGACTAGAAAGACCTCTTCCACACCAAACAAATCAGTTGTAATCTTGCACGCTAAGTGCAAAATCCCTTTTTTCTTTAGTCTTCAAACTCAGATTCATTCCTCAAAAACATTTGGTGAATTTCAAACAGCGAATACACTTGAGAGAATTCAACTGCAACAAACAAGCTGTCAGTGAAGAAATGGGCTAAATTTGGCAAATAGAGTATTTTCTGGATATTGCTCACTTAGGTTTACAGGGGACTGGAAAGGACATGCCAAAACAGCTGTTCCTAGTTTTTGCACAAAAGATGTTTCCTTGAAGAAGGCATTAGGAGTCATTTATTCTAGAGGAGAAGAGACAAGTGAAAGGGAAAATTTACTGATGATGAGCTCTGGCAATAGTGATGGGAGGCAAAAGGATATGGTGGTTAACAGAGGGACTGGATGATGATAGGCAGGGAGAATGAGAGCAACAGATAGGAGTGGGAGACACCAGAGGGGTGGGAAGCATGGGGGAGGAGGTGAGGAAGTGAGCCAGGAGAAGACAGCGTGACTGTGTCTGATCTACACTGACGAGTACCAATGTTAACTGTCACCTCTCATCTCCAAACTAAATCACGCCTGGAATTGGAGGCAGCAAGGAGCTGATAGAGTCAGCCTTAGAGAGCCGACAAGTCAATCAGAGCGGAGATGCGTGGAGAGACACCAGCTTTATAGGGCTCGGTGCCTTCATTCATTGCAGGATTTACACCTGTCAGGCTCCCGCGGGGGGAGCGCGCTGGGACTCACTTTGGCACCACTTAAAATGGGACAACAGACACATTACTGCAATCACCCTCTGCTTTCCTGTCCTCTGGAGGGTGTGTTTTATATTACAGGGAGCTCAGCTGCCTTTGTGAGTAGAATTGGAAGCTGAACATACCTCTTGTTGTGCAGGAAGGGACTGCCTGCATTTCAGCACCTGGAGGGCTATTCCCCATGCAAACCTGCAAAGCCCCAGACCAAAGAGGGAAGGAGGGCTTTGCAGGGCAGGGGGAGATGATGGGGTAACTGTTCACTAATTAAAATGCTTCAGGAGTTATGTAGGCTGTACAAACCTCATTACCTGAGTCTGACATAATATCTATTAGAAGAGGTCAACAGAGGCCAGAACAAAAGGTCAGCCTTCCCGTCTTCTTCCCAGCTCTTCTCAAATACCTGCAGTGCTCCAAAAAGAGTCTCCTCTCCTTTCAAAAGAGTGCCCAGATCAGAACTCTTCCCTGCTGGCTAAATCCTGGGTACCAAAGCTTGTGATACAGGCTTTGAGCTGCCTGATCTCTTAATCCAGCTGTGTGTATTCATTTGAAACTGAAAGCAGCTCCTTTTTGTCATCTGCTTCTCAGCATTAACTTCTCTTTGATGTAATTCTTGCTTCCGATGCTCTCTCCCTTCATGGGGAAGATTAGTGTGAAATTGGCCTGCTTCTCCAGAGACTGCAGTGTTAAGCCTTCAACACTTGGTCCTTATTGGAAATCCTTAACCCACACCGAGAAGAGTGGGAGGGAAGGAAAGTGTAAGAGTTCCAGATTTGACTCTGCCAGAGCTCTGATGCCTCCTTTCCCTTCAATGTTTTGGGAGTGGGAAGCATGGAGGTTGAAGGACTTAGGGATGTTCCCTGAATGACCCATGTATTTTAAAGCAGGGACTAGGATGCCATCCTAGCTGCTAGGCATATATCCTCTCAGGTTGAGAAGCGAGGATGGCAATGCAGGGGTAATCAGAGGGAACTGCGAGCCTGCAAACAGTATGCCCAGGTTGGTCAGAGTGACATGTTTTGGGAATTAAGCCACAAAATTGTTGCTAATCTGCTTTGTGGAAGTACACTTGGAGATGGATTTCCTATGCCCATGTGGTGGAGATGCGAGAGAGTGAATTTCTCTCTTCTTGGACAGATGTGGATGCAGGGTTGCCTTAGACTTCATGTGGAGCTTTTTCCTCATGAGAAGACTGATGGGCTCAGTGGGGAGAGACTTCAGTGAGCTCCAGTACTGCATTTCCTGAGTATCTATGCCTTAGACAAGTTGCTTGTGAGCATTTCCCTTCCCCACAGTGACAGGACAACATTCCTTGCACTCCCTTTCACACTGCTTCTTGCTCCTGCCTCCCCCTGTATGTCTGCTTTGTGCTTGTCTTCCATCATCCCACCATTACATGAACTTCTACTTTACTTCGCCAGTCACTTCCATCAGCCCTTGGACCTGTGCCTGCTCCTTCCTCCTCCATCAGTCTCTTCTGCACCCACTGTTCCTCCTGGTGGCTCTTCCCTACGCCCCACACTCTCAGGTCCTGACTTTTCCTGCATTCCAGCTCCACTATCCCCTCGTGCTTGGTCCTGCTCCATTGCCCTCCCCACAAACACATGGTGCCATTATCTAAGGAAGGGCCTTGAGCACCCCCCTTGGTTTAGCCTTGTGCTTCCTCTTGCTTGGTCACCCCCCTCCCCTACCCAGGTCTGCAAATCACTCCTTCCCATGTCAGCCAGCAAATTGGTTTATCCTCCCCCCATCCCAGCTTTCATTACCTTGCCGAAATGAAGCGATATCTCCTCGGCGGAGGCTTCCCGTCGCTGCAGCCAGTACCCAAATCATGAGAGCTGGCATAATAAATGAAGACAAAGTGCCGGCGGCCCGGGCCATCTCTCCCACTGCGCCACTAGCCGCTGCCAGCTTCATTATTCGCTTAAGTTGCCGGAGAAAATTACTTAACCCTGACCCGTGTATTAGGGCCCTGTATTAATGCTGCGACAGGCGTCTCTTACAGCAAAGAACAATTTATTAGAGCCGAAACAGGCTGCTTTTCTCTGTCATTTTTCCAATCTGAGCTTTGAACACACATCATTAAACTTGTCTGACTCTCTCCCCTTCTCCATCATTCCTTTTTTATTTTTTTAAACAGAAAGTGCTGTAGAGAATAGAGATTGTTCTGAACTCACTGAGTGCCTCAGACTTTGCCCCCTCCTTTCTCCTGTTATGCTCTTTCCTCCAAACACAGTCCACGTCTCCATCTCTCTCTGTCTAATTCACCCTTACTCTTCTCCCTTTGTAGTCATGTATCTGTTTTTCAAACTCTTCTTCCTGAAGTTCTCTCACATTCTCTTTTTGCTTACCTGTCCCTCTTAGTATGGGTGTCATACTTTCTTTCACTCCATAACTTTGGCTAATCTCACTTCTTTCTCTGGGCCAAACTGGAAGAAATATGCTGGAAAATGCATGTTCCTAATGTCAGAATAGGGTCTGTCCCACTTTGCCCTGCTCTGAGATTTCCTGGAATAGCAGAGATCATCAGAGCATGGAGTTGCCTTATGAACTCATTTTCAGTACTACCACCCTTATTCCCTTCTCTCCAAGGGCTCACCTAACCATTGCTGGGGCCCCTACATCACCCAGCAGTCCCCAAGCAGTGCAAGCACCAGGAAGGGTTTCAGAGGACTAGCTGACTTCTTCTTACTTGCTAAAATATATCCAAATGCTTTGGTGGCATTCAGTTATGCTCTCTTCTTTAAAGCTGACTCTAGTCATTGAATTGACAGTGCACAGCCTTCAATTGGAATAGATTTAGCTGGAGGCTAACCATGCAATCTCTCCCCTTCTCTATTTTCTGATGGGCTACAGAGGGAGAGAGACAGAGAGACTGAGAGGGAGAGATGAGAAGCAGCCATACAAGCTCTTCCTCAGACCTCATTGCTGAAGCCTTGCAAAGCTGGTGGCAGAATACTGTCTAAGGAAGACAGTAGCACAGGGGTTTTCAAATACTCGATTACTTTTTGTTTGAGATGCAAGACCTAGACTTACTCACTTGAAGAGAACCTGGGCAATGTAAGTGCAGAATGATAGCTCAGACTGGGTATCCAAAGCTGGAGGCTACCAATTTATAGCAGTCTCAGTGGAGTCTCAGCTGCTTAAGGCTTGGTGAGAGGGCATTTGGGTTCAACTGCCAGGACTGAGTGCATAGCCCCTGGGTCAGACTGCCTATTGTGCCATCGTAGTTTGTCTCCAGAACCCCTCTTGCCAGAGGTCAGATTAGCTGAGGGGCTGGCGTGAAGCCCACGTTGGCCTTATTATCAATTTTATCAGTCCAGAGCTACCTCTTGGTAAAGAGGAAGATTCTGTATGAATTAGTTGATTGGTGATACTAGAAATTTTAGGCTGAGCCTTTGGCATCATTAGAAGACAACATGAGTAACCCAGAATTTCAACACACAAGCTATTTATGACAAACGTTCTTCTCCATTTCCATTTTACTGGTGATTTGCACAAGAAAACAGCAAGAAATGTACACTTTGTTAAAAAAACGCTAAATATACAGACTTTCATAAACTATTCTGGCTTCAAAGATTTCTGACTCTGGTTCTGGACCTACTCGTAACTGTCTGTTAATGATTTCCTCATTGCCAACAATTTTCTCATGGGAATAAGTGCATGAAGAGAACCTGTTAAGGATTGAATGGATCTTGGTGATCACCATGCCCTCCAGCTTGCTTTCCAAGAGACCATATATTCCTGGACATGTCCTCTATTTGTCAGCAATGAAACTTGATGCTAAATGGGAGGCCTTGCCTTATGTGGAGGGTCTGCTCCTCTCTGTTTCTGTCTGGATTGCCCTGAGGAGCTGGAGATTACTGGAACTCAACACATGGTCACGCATAGAGGGGATTAAGCTAAGAAGGGGTAGGACATCTGCCTGGCTTGGGAGTTGGGAGAGATTATTTGTGCTACTGTATGCAGAACTTTGTACACTTTGTGACAGTGAGCACTTCTGTCTGCCTTCATGGTCTCCTGTGTTATCTAGGTGAGAAGTATTTCTGGTTTTACATCAATTTATTGTGAGTCTTATGCTGGATTGATTTTCCTGCAGACTATAGAGTGGGACAATCTGCGCCTCATCTTGAATCTAGAGGAATGGCTTTTGTCAAAGGAAGAGGAGAGTTCAGACCCCATAGTTTTTTTCAATCTGCAGCTGCTCAGTCGACACTCTGACTTCTCTGTTGTAGCTTTTCTCTCCCATATGGACCTTGCCAAAGACTCTTTGTCATTTCAAAACCAGATTTTTGACAGTCTCAAGTACATTACTGGCAATAGACTAACAATAAAAAAAAAAAGCCCCAAACAACTAAAGCATTAATATTAACAATGGGAGCAATAGGTTATATTACTCTAATTTAGCAGAAACATTATTATCTTCCTGTCCACTCAAAATTTGTTTGGGATACCAAAGTTTTATATTGAAAAAGGAATGAAAATTAAAGTGATGGGTTTTTTTCATAGAATTGTTGATATTCAAGGTGGGAGTTCAACTTTTTATCCTAGTCTCATCCCTAGTGTTTTTATCCTAGTGTTTATGTGGGCTGGATGAATTTTCAAGGCTGCTTACCTTCACAAAGAGGGAGAAAGTTATTTCTAGCAATGTCAGGAATCAAGGGGATTCTGTAGCTATTTGTCAGGGGAGCGATTGTGAGCTGAAGGACAGGAAATTCATGAAGACATAAACATGGTACATGAGATGGCTTGGGGGCTGGTGGGCTGTATCACAGCAGTGATACTTTTAGAATAGAGGAAATATCTCAGGCACACACAGAAAGAGTGGTGCAAAAGCTGGATCACAGTACAGTATGGGGTAGTTTTCCTCCCCTTGTACATAATTTCTGTGGGTGATTCAATCAGCGGTCCTAGTTTTTAGCCATCTGTTGAGGGATCAGCTAATGCGAGACACTCTGAATAGCCATGCATGACCTCCTCATGTATCTGGGAGGAAGGCCAACACTTGTGCATCTTCTTCTTTGGCCATCAGGGAAAGGCATTTAAGATGAGCTGTCAGCTGGCCCTTTAGGAGCTGAACAGCTCCAGTGGGCTTTTGTTTAGAGTGTTCAGGCTCTGCCACCACATAAAGCATCTCTTCAGCCACTAAAACTGCTGATCTGTGGAACTTCTTCATTGCTTTTTCCTCAGATGTGAGTATGGGATCACTGGTGCTGACATGGAGAAGAGGGGTGGAGGAGATGGCAGTGAGGGTGAGAGGGGATGGTTGGTTGGTGCAGCTGCCCTTCTGCTGGGAGTCCCTCCCGAATTCCCTGCCACTCTCCTGCTTAGCCTGATAGCTCCTCCAAGTTCTCTAATCACCTTCTTGCTGTAATGAGCCTCTCATCTCACTGATGGAAATCAGGGTATTTGGTTATGAAAGGGACACTGTTAATAACACGATCTCTCTCTTCCCCACTCCATCCCCCACTCCCCCATCAACCCCCCTTCCAGTTCTCCACACAATTCTCTCAATTAACGATAGGCAGAAATTAATTTTTCCCCTGGACTGAAACAATTGCCTAGCGGAGGATTGCCAGCTCGGTTCCAGATAGGGACCTTTCCCAGCAGAGCCCAGAGAAAGGAGGAGAGACCGAAGCGATAAGCAGGGCCCTATCAGCAGCCACAGGACGCAGTAATACAAATGTTATCCTTAGAAATGTATTTAAAGAGGATATGTTTATAATTCGAAGGGGATTGTCAGGAGTGCTCCCCTCCCCCTCCCCACAGATCCATGCTGCTGTGTTCTTCCTTACCATGAAGCACTCTCAACCCTCCGAAAGGCTTGGCAACAATGTCAGCACCCCAAGCTCCCCCAGCCACTGTATGAGGCAGGAGAAGGGGGTGCCTGGGTGCAGTGCTGGGAATGGCTGTGGAAGGCCACAGCACCCAGCAGGCAAAAGCCAGGAAAGACAGCGAGCAGGATCTTCTCCAGAGGCAAGCACTTGCAGAAGTTCTACGTGGGTTTTGAGCAACAAGAGGCAAGAAGTCGACAAATACAAAGAGACTGCTGAAAGAAGGCAGTGGTAGAAGAATGAACAAGTACATGGAGATAAGGGAGGTGAGCCCTAGCTGCAGGCTAGTCTGGAGGGCAGGGGGTGGTTAAGTACAGCCTGGGGCAGGGATGTAGTTGCTGTTGCATGTGACTCAGAAAATGCTGTCTTCTTGGTTGCTTTCTAAAACTACACATTGATGGATCCCATATGTAAAATAGCTCCATGCTTAAAAAAAGCCATCTGGCCCAGCCCAACCTACAGATGCCAGCCAACAAGTATGCTCCTGGCTGAAACACCCAGACCAGTTCACACACCCATGGAACAGGGCACCTTCACCTTCCCCTCAAATAAGGAATGACAATGCACTCAATAAGGCCTTCTGGCAACCCCTGCCTGCCCACTTCATGCAGACTTGTGACATGCACCACAGCTCTATATAAGACCTGATGTTCTTCTTTGTACCAGTTGATCTCACTGAAACAAACAGGCAGATAATCACAAGATGCAAGGACAACAGGAGAGGAATGAACAAGAGAGTTGTAAAGGACTTTCAGGAAGCAAAACCTGCAATCATTATAACTGCAAAAGACAGAATTCCAACCTCCTTGAGGCTTTACTTGTCCTTGCGAGTGATCCCCACACTTGGTTGTGCTGGGCTGCTTTGAGGCCTATAGATTTTGAAACACTGCTTGTTCTTGCTGAGGGCAAGCTAGCACTCAGTTCCTGCCCAACCACATTAACATCCACGATGCTCCAGCCCTCACCAGCATCACTGGTACCACTGCCTGCTCTCTGCTACCATGGCAAATGTACTTCTTTCCTGAACATTGAAGCAGCCTCAGGGGATTTAGTCAGGTCCCTGTGGCTGGCTGGTAGACTGCTAAGTGCCTCTCTGGGTGTCTCTGAGGCCACTGTTTTTACACCAGCAATGGCAGGTAGACAGGCACTCCAGTAAGAACCCAGATCATTCCAGTCCTACAGAAGTCCTTCATCAACTGCCAAATAAAGCAAAATTATAAAATAAAACATGCTAGATAAGAGATGAGTAGCTTCATGATCAGACTTTCTGTTGCAAGATTAAGGAGAATCCTGCAATTTATTTACTGCTTCTTTAGTTCCTGCATTGCCTGCCCTCTGTTTCTCTTTTCATTTAGTTCTTGCTTTCAAATTACAGCATTAACATCCTTCTTGCTGTCCTTTCCATAGAAGAATCCAAGTAAAGCTGATTTCATTTTATTAATTTCTGTCTGGAGGAACTCTGTGACACCTTGTCTCTCACCTGTCACAGTAATAATCACGTTTGTTTTATGTTGCCTCACACCTATATTTAGTGTACTCTTCACAGCAATCAGGAGTTTGACTTGGCCATATCAGCAGGAGTGGCACCTTTTCACAAGTCCCAACACTGTATCCTGCACATGGTAATTGCTCAGCCAACTACTAGCAGTAATGGAGTCCCCATGAATCCTCACTGAGGTAGGAACTGCATCACTATTCAGTGCTCAGGACACAATACTGGAAGGAGGGTTCATACACACCAGGTCCTACAAACCTTCTGGCTCTCCTCACTTCAGCTCACTCTGTCTCCACCATGCAGACTTTGTCCATTCACTGCCACATGTGTGAAGGCAGGCACCAGTCCCAGAAGGTCCAGAGCATGTACTGGGGCAGAAAGGGTGGAGGAGGATTTGCTAGACCCTACTGGCCTTCCAGTGCAGGGGAGCAGTATTAGACCAGAGAAGATCTGATTCAGTGAGTCTGAAGAAAAGATACGTGTTTTAAAACACAAAATCAATTTGTTGTTGTATAGTGTGAAAACCTCTTTCTTTTGCTGGGCACAGGTGAAGTCTTTCAGCCTCATGTAGAGGTGTTGTGGGAAAACAATAAAACCTAAAATCCAGACCACATTTAATGGGACTAGACTGACTCACTGCAAGATTAAAATACAACTTTTGCAGACAAGCCAGCTCCACTTTCTGTATTACTTCACGTTTATAGAAGTTCTTTCAGACATCTGCATGGAGTGTATTAGGGACACTGGAAATTAAGCACAGGCCAGTCAAAGGATGTTGAAATACAGGTCATCCCTAATCATCGGGACTATCAGGAATCCTTAAAGTCCACATGAAATGGATACCAAAGATGCTGGCAGCAGATTACATAAATGTAGGCCTGAATTTCACTGCACCCTCAAAGACACTTGGGAACCAAGGCATATTAGGGAAACATCACCTGATGCTTTTAGAACAGTAACCAGAAATAAACTGACCCTGTCTGTTCCACAGCTTCTGGCAAAAGTCCTGATGTTGGGCCAAAAGCAAGAGCTTTGACTGTAGAGAAAAAAATGTTTACTGCCGTGGTCTGTAAAAGAATGCAGACTGGATATTTGCCCTGCAAATGAAACCAAAGAAGAGAAAACTCCAAATTTCTTTTTTTTTTTTTTTTTCCTACTATATCTCTCCACTCCTGTCCTGACTCCCTCAGCAGTTTGGTTTCTCCACCTATTCCCAGTGCTGCAAAACAACTGCCTCAGATCAGCACACAGTGATATTGGTGGTGTTGGTGTAACCTGTGTCACAGGAGCACATGGTGACACATTTTTCCAGGCCCATAAGAGTCACTAATTTGAACTGTTACTGGCTTATTTGGCAACACCCGTGGAATGATATGGGAATGTGAAGTTAGGATATGACCCACTCTGTAAGGGAAGGACACAGAGCTGTCTCTGCAATTGACTGATTTGCGTGAGCTTCTGCATTGAGGTTCCTGGGCTCTCTGCATGTCATTTGCTCCCTTCCCTCAGCGTTTCTCACTGTTGCCAAACTGATAATCCTCAGTGATGTTGTGGAGCCACTTATCCTGGTGACAGTGGAATTCTTCCCCTTTTTAATAATATTTGGTAGTACTAAAATATTCTTAATTGATGGTGTCTTGCCCAGTTACTCAGAAACGGCTACCGTGAGGTCCACCACTAAAGCTATCACTGGATCAGTTTGCATGGCCTTCACTAGCAGGGGTTTGCATGAAGCCAGTGGTACAAAACACCAGGAAAAGAAGCTGAGCTCTTTAAGTGTGTTGGGATTGTCCTCCCTAGCTATGTTCTTGGGGCTGGTATTCACTGATTGTTGCCTTACACACATAGCCAGAGCCTCCATGACAGCCTCCTCCCCCTCCTTGCCATTTTCACCTAGCTTTTGTCACTGGGCTGTCCATGCTGAGCCAGCTGGACATTGGTCACCTCACACAAATGTACACGTTGGTGGACTGGCACCTCCAGATGGGAGCAATCCAAGGCAGACTGTACCAGGTCCCAGGGAGAAGTTCGTAGAAGGGTCTTGACATGTGCAGAGCCTCCCAGATGCTATTTCTGTCACTTTCAGGTAGTGTTTCAAGTTGGACTTGGTAAAATGGGCTTCAAAGGCACCTGAGGGAGTGTTCTTCGAAGACAAGTAGACACAGCTGGTTAGTCAGACCAAGATGCTGGTAAGTGTTTGGCAAAGATGCACAGAGAAGGTTTCTCCCTCTGGCCAATGTACACCTATTTCTGGTAAAGACTGGATCTCTGAGAGAGGGTACATTCCACCACACCCACACAGCTGGACCAAACTGACAGCCCAAGATTTTCCAGTGGGCAACTTGCAACTTGACAGCCAAAGTCTTCAGAAACTCCTTCCGGGTGGTGGGGCAGGAAGGAAGCGTGGCAGTACAGCCTTGTCCACTGTGCACTTCTCCCTCCCTCGCTCCCTCCCTCCCTCCCTTTCAGCCCTGTCCTTTCTCAATACCCAGGAAAGATTAACTCCTCTTCGCACACCAGAGAAAGTTATTATCATTAATGAAGAATTAAAAGAGAGTGATTAATAAAGGGCCCTTATCTGGCCATGAGGAGGAGGCTGGACAATGGAAGGAAGATGGAGAAAATGAAAAACAATAAATATGAAGCGTAAAAGGAGGCGAGCACTGCTCCCACTTGTTAGATCGCAGCTGCATCTCCTGAGGGGGGAAGGCTCCAAATTGCTAATTACTGCCTCTGAAAAGACCTCGCTCTGATATGTTTTCTGCTGAAAGGTTCCCATTAATGAAGCAGCGATGATGCCGTTTCCCTTTGACTTGCCTTCAATTCCCTCCCTGAGCTTCCTCCCAAGCCGGGAACAATGAGGCCCTGGGAGCTGGCGGCTCCCACAGGCCTCTCGGAGACTAGGCCGGGGGCAGCCGAGTGAGGGGAGCCGAGCCGGCTGTGAAATATGGAGGGGGGAGATAAGGCAAAGACAGAGGAAAGAGGCTCACTCCCAGGAGCCCAGGGAAAATTTGCAGTTATTATGAAGGAGATGAGACAGATTAAAAGCCCTTGTGTTCTGCGCTGCCCTTTTATTTAGTGGCTTCATCTCTGAGATGAAAGAAGTTGGAAATGACTTTCTCCGCATTTTGCTGCAAGAAGCTTCACGGCACATTTTTTGACTTTATTCCTCCCTTTGTCTCTTGTCCCCTTTCTGTCTCTCTTTTTCCTTTTAACCCCTGGAAGGTTTTGCTGAAAAGTGCCATGGGACTAGGCAGAGCATTTGCTGGGGCAGAGCAATGACCCTGCTGCTCTCCCCATCCTACTGGGCTGTATGGCTCCTGCTGCCCACCAGGGAGGGAGCTGGGCCAAGGCACTGCCACGACAAGCAGAGAGCATCCAGCCAAGCTTCCTCTCCTGCTTGCCTCAGAAATGTCCCTCACCACTAACACACCCTCTCCTGCCTCCAGGCCCAGCAGCAGTTCAGCACAGGTGACCGCAGCCTCTGGGCAGGAAAAAACCCCATCCTTACAAAGCCCAGTGATGGATAACAATCCATGTGGGATAAGAGTGCTGAACATTTTGTATCCCTGGGGCATTTAATGAGCAAAACTAGTGCTGAGAAGTTGTGACAGTTCCCGTTCAGGCAACCTACAAAGTGCACAGAGAGTAAACAATTTCCCAGGGATGTGGGATGAAGTTGAATGCAGGCAAGGACTCAAAATTAACTTTTGCTGACCCATGTCAGCGTGAACCTTGTAAGGCTGGACAGAATACCATAAACTGCTCAAAGCCAGATTATCCCAACTGCCTCATTATATTTCTTGAACTCCTATTCCAAATTTTCTGATTTTCCCCCATATACATCAGCGCTCCTTTGTGGCACCCTTTTAGTTCTTGGGACCCTTGCAGTTGCAAGAGCACTTTCATCCTGTCTCTTGCTTTTGTCCTATCTCTCTCACATAAAACCAACCCTGTGTGCCAGTATGTTGTCTTTACTCAGGCCAAATGCTGACAACATCTGCAGAAATTTGGGTTTGAGTTTTGAATGTGGAAAAAAATAATGGACATGTGAAGTAAAATTTATACCCTTGCAAAACATTTTGTTGACCTACAGAAACAGCAGAGGACTATTTGGGAAATGAGGGGAAAATAAGAGAAATTAGAGTGGGCATCTGCTGCCATCTCCCCAGGACATCTGAATACAGGATTTCTTGTACACCATTGTTTGTCTGGTTTGTTATCCTGCCTGGAATGGCAGCCAGCATAGAGTGCTTGAAATGAAGGGGTAAGAAGCTCTGAAGTGATGTTTACAGAATAACCTTCCCATCAGGGGAGTTTCTCTCTAACCCAGACATTTTGTAGCTGTTTTATATCCTGAAGCATGAAAAAGGATTGCAGCGGTGAAACAGGATTAGATTTTAGAAGGGATTTTCTCTCAGATCTGAGAGTAAAAAGAAAACCCCTGTATTGGAAATAGGAAACTGGCAGGGAAAACAAAATGCTGCCAGCAAGTAAGGTGAGTTACTGCCCCAGAAAGGGTTAAAAAACCAAAAGGACAGAATTTAACAGGCCAATTGGTGCACATAAAGTAACTTTAATCAAGTCAGCTATTGGGAATGGGATAAAAAAAATCTACCCAATGACTGCTTTTCTTCTTTTAGTATTTTTTCCAATGAAATAATAGAGAACTACAAGGAAATGAAAATGTTAACATGACAGCTCAGACTGGCATAATGGACTGGTTAGATAAACAGCATGAAGAAAGTTCAGCAAAGCTAAATGAAGCTTGTCCTACTGGGGTGTAGGAATCAATGGCAAACTCAAGGATTCTGTTATTTTTGAAGTATCGTGACAAACTAGGGAGGGTGCCAGAGGACTGAGGAAGAGCACACACAGTGCAGGTCTTTTGTGGTGGAAGCAGGGAGGCAGCAGTGGTCTTGGCAAATATCACCCTTTCAGAGTAACTTTGTGATGGAATAAACTGAAATGGAGGAAAAAAGTAGAGAATACAAAGGATAAGAGATCTATGAGCAATAGGCAGCAGTATATATTTATAGAGAAAAAATCCCATAGAAATAAATTTGATTACTTTCTTTTGATTTAAATTACAAAATTAGTGAAGAGAATACCTCACACATAATATAGGTGTGGACTCTGGCAAAACTTTCGGTATGCTGCACTGTAAAACATTACATGAAAAACGAACCAGTATTGGCTTGAATGTGAGTGCAGCTATGTCAGCTAAGAAAATCCCAAACACCCTTCTGAAAAAAAAAAAAACAAACCAAAAAACCAAACCAGACCAAACCCAAACAAAAAAAATCACTCCCAAACCCCACCCAAAACCAAACAAAAACCAAACGAACAACACTCCCAAACAAACAAACAAACAAACAACAAACCTCAAAAAACACCCAAACAAAAAAAGAGCAAAAATTACTCCCCCCCCCGAAAACAAAACGACGATGAAAAATCCCCACACAAAACCCCCTGAAGAAGCATCATGAAAGCGGAGAAATAAACGGAGTATTGCGCAAAACTGGATGGTTGCAGGTTCACACCAGCTTTATTCTGATGGCTGATGGTGATGTGTAAATTGGCATGATGGGAACAGAGATGCAAGCCTTAAGGAGAGGGGAGTAGCACTGAGAAGTTTAATTTGGGATGCACACAACTAGCGTGGCAGCAACGAAATGGACGAGTTTGGGTACCAAGTTTATTTGTTGTCCATTAAAAATAAAATACCACAACCAAGCAGCTAAAGGTTACGTATATGGCAAAGGCTGCCCCGCTAGCAGGTAAGGGATCCGTAATGGCTCCACTGGCGGCACCANTGGCCCGGGGAGGCCGGAAGCGGCGCTGACGAGAGGCTGGCGGAGCGGGGCGCTGGCCGGTGAGCGGGGTCGCGGGGCGGCCTGGCAGGAGGCTGCGCGTCCGGGGCGATGAGGGCAGTTTTCCCGGCTTTTCCCGGTGAAGCTGGGGCGTGTCGGGCAGAAGCAGCGGCGTCTCCTCAGAGGAGGGAGTCAGTGCGGCCGAGTCGCTGAGGACTAAGGGAGGCGGCCTGCGACAGTGGGTAGTTCACCGGGCTGGGGGTGCGGGTGTTTCTGAGCTCGGTGGGGAGAGAAATCTCACGCCTGCAAGGCACGGGCAGGGAGAGGGGTGTTGTGAGGTGAGGGATTTGGCCAGGACTTTGGGATTGGCACAGTGACAGCCCTGAGGTGTAGGGGTGGTATTTTTCGGCAGTAGGAGTTGGGGCTTGGTCTCCTACACGCTATTCTAAGGAGCCCAGGGTCCCGCGCGCCTTGCTTTGCTGCTGAAGTGATGCTGACTTGCAAACTACCTGTTTTACCATCTGTTTTACTCCCAGCTTTGCTGCTTGTCTACTTTTTGGAAGACTCAACCTGTTTGTTTGTCAAGCAGGCTGACCCTTCTCTGTGGCTTTACTGCTGCCAGGTAGCAAAAACTAGTTGCAGGCTTCCATTCCATTTGGGATGTGGAATTGAGCATGCTGCTTCAACACAAAAGATGAACCTTAAGGCCTTTTTAGACACAGGGCACTCAACCCAGCTTCTGCAGTAGAGAGAGATCTGTGCCACCATGGCTAGAAGAGGGATTTAACCCTTGCAAAAAGAAGAAGCGAGTGTTAGCCCAGGACGTGGCAGTTGTCCTGCATTGGGTCTTCCCAGGTAAATTCAAAGTAAGTGTCTAACTCTGCTAATGTTACAAAGGGTATAGCATACTACAGTCCAGTGATGTGTTGGTAGCAGTATTTATGTCTGATGCTAATTGTTTGTTGTCATTTTTAGTAGGCATTGCCAATGGATGAACTGGTGCATGACTTGGCCTCAGCTTTAGAGCAGACTTCAGAGCAAAACAAACTGGATGAGCTATGGGAAGAGATGGCCCTAAGCCCACGGCAGCAGCGGCGTCAGCTTCGCAAGAGACGGGGCCGTAAAAGACGCTCAGACTTCACGCATCAGGCAGAACATGCCTGCTGCTACAGCGAGGCCTCAGAGTCCAGCTTGGACGAAGCTGTCAGGGATTGCCGTGAGGTGCTGACAGCTAATTTCAGTGACTCTGATGACATGGCAGTGGTCAAACGACATCCAGCTCTTAGTGCCACCCTGAGGAGCAAGCAGCACTTGTGGCATGAGTCAGACTCCTTTACAGAGAATGCACCCTGTCGACCTCTCAGGCGCCGACGGAAAGTCAAACGTGTGACATCAGAGGTGGCTGCCAGTCTCCAGCAAAAGCTCAGGGTGTCAGAGTGGAACTATGAGAGGGGATGCAGGTTCAAGTCAGCCAAGAAACAGCGTCTTTCACGCTGGAAAGAGAATGCCCCTTGGACATCATCCAGTCATGGCCTTTGCGAGTCAGGAGAGAACAGGCCCTTCCTCAGCAACGGGGGAAGGAAGGAGCGGATGGAGTGTGAAGCTGATGATCAGAAACAGGGTTCAGATGAAAACATGTCGGAATGGTGAGATCTTGGTTTCTTCCCTGTGCTAGTCAGATGGCTGCCTTGCTTGCAGCTGCTTATAAATGCCGTGCCTTGCTTTTTGAAGTTCTTAAAATTATTCAGTGCTGCTCTCTTTTTGAAGATGAGAAATATCTCAGCTGTTTCTGAACTGTATTTTTTTTCCAAGTCTTTCCTGTCAGTACTGTATGGTGACCCAGAATGCTTCCTTGAAAAGTTGTCAAGCTGGTAGGTTTCTGGCTCCTGTTACACAAGGAGTCCTCTGAAATGTCAGTGGCCTTGCAGCTACAATGTGGCGTGCTTGTGGCCTATGGTTTGGTGAGTAAACCCACAGCTGGCACTTGTGGTGCGTGATTGATACAAACTGATCTCAGTTTCTTGTTTTCAGTATTTACTATAAGTAGTAGTAGATAATAGATTGGATCTCCCATCATTACTGCTAGCCCTCTGTGCAGGTACTGTGTGAACCTCAGTCTAACCTTGCTTACAGTTTTACATTTCTGCTCTTGATCTGATCGTCAAAGCCTAGCTATGGGGAGAATGTGGTGAGATGATGAAGAAGTTGAGGGGAACTTATGTTACTTACAGGATAAGCCTGTGCAAACAGTGGAGTTTGATGTCTTGGTGTCCAGTTTTGGAGAACTTTGATGAATTTGTGGTGCAATGACATACAAGGGATTAAAGTGAGACATGCAAATGTCATGGTCTAAATTTGTGTTGCCCTTGGGAATTTTTTTCCCCAAGTGTGACTTTTATTCTCTCTGTTGAAGGTTTGGGATCATAAAACTGTTTCTGTCCGAAGAGATTTTTCATGTTAGAAAAGAGGCAGCTGCTAAGAATCAAATGGAGGAAATTTCTTAATGAATGGCATACAAAAAGCAAATGTGATTGCTAATTTTCTAGTTATCATTGCGTAAGAACAGCAGACATTGAGGAGACATTTAAAACAAACAAACAAAAAATATTCTTTTTAATGAAACATGAGGTCTGGAACTCTCTACTGCAGGACATTTTAGAGATCAAAATTTAAATATGTTCAAAAGGGAGATGTGGAGCTTAGATATATCAGGAGCTGTTAAACATTACAGCTCAAATGAAAGATCCCACTCGGGAGGTCCTTAAACTGCTGACTTATAGAAGCTAGAGGAACAGACAGAGAAGTCTGCATTTGTCATGTTCGCATGTTCTTTGCACAAGCACTGTAATAGTCACTATCAGAGGAGAGTAAATTTGGAAAGTCTAACTCATTGATACAGTATGATTGTTCATATGTTGAGGTTCAATTAAGTGTTGTGACAGTCTAGCTCCTGTGGTTTGTCAGAGTGGACAGGTGGCACTTCATTTTTTCAGCTTTGTGGATGATAGCTGGAATTGCAAACTTCTCAGTGTTGTTTACTGGGACCTTGTGAAAAGCTTTGGTTATAGTAAGTCCTCAATGTGGTCCAGGGAACCACTATTGCATTTTTACTGGGTCCATTGTGATTTGTAGCATGTAACTCTTACAGTGTGGTCACTTTTAAGAGTGGCCGTTGCTGCCAAAAAGTGGGTGCAAAGTGGGGCTTTACAAGAAACTTGTGCATGGAAACTTTTTGTTAGTAGTTATTGGAGTAGTTTTATCTTCTCAGAGCTGTTTGCTAGTAGTCCAGGAAAAGAAGTGTGCTGAGTTGCTCCTGAATAGTGCGTGTCAGTGGTGATGGACTGAAAGATACTCTTACTAGATGCGGCAGTGATGGACAGTGTTCCCCGAGTTTGTTTTTTTAACACCAGTCAGTCTGTTCCATCATGTCAAACTTGAACTTAAACCAGCAGGCTTTCATCCAGCCTTTATTTGTGCCAGCCTTGGAAAGAGTAAATAAAGAGCTATGTCCAGACTGTTACTTGAAGACCATGCTGGGAGATGGCTTTGTTCTGTCTCAGTTGTCCCTTGCTCTCAGACTAATTATTGTGCAAGTGTATGCATCAAATGACACTTACCATCTGCTGCCAAATCCTTGGGATTCTCTCTGGAAAGCTAGTGCTTGGAATATTTGACCTCTCCAACACCACATGTGTGATCTGTGCTGTGACTCACTAGGGAGGGCCACAGTTGGAGGGAGGAATACGTACAGCCCTCTTCACTGCGGAGTATCCCTCACAGCAGTGGAGGATCATGCTTTGGTCTCCCCTGCTCTAAATATAGCACTTTGCTGCTAGCAGCACAGTGAAACCGGCTGTGTTTGCCTCACTCCCACTGTGCTCTAGCTGTTTTTTCTGGTACAGTAAGAGAAGTACTTTTCACAGATGTATGACAAGGGCATATCCTGAGGAAGGGAGAAGAAAATTGGATGCCTGGGAGAGCAAATGGTGTGGTTGTCATCACAAGCTGATGGGACGAAAGGTGACTGATGCTGCTTGTAGGACTTGGAAGCAATCTGTGGTGATCTGGTGATTTACAAAACTTTCATACTGAACTGGTTCCACTACTGTTCACTCCTCTAACAGTAAGGGAACGTGACAAAACAAAATGGGTTTTCAGGCAAACTAAGATCTGTATTCAGAATGAGGTTTTTTTTTAACCTTCTTTTTCCTCCCCTACACTGACAATTGCTTTGGTTTATTATGCAGGAGTGAATCTATAAATGCTGAAATATCCAGTATTTTCTCTGCTTTCTAGAAGGCTTCTTGCCCTAAGTCAGGTCAAAGACCTGTTTATTCAGTTGATAAACTCCCATTCAACTGAGAAAGTCTTGGATATGGGCTCTTAATGAGGAAATGGGTTTTTTTCTAGTTTGCTTGTGGGACTATGCCAAGTCCTTTCCTGGAGGAAAATGAGCTGCAGTATTGTGATTCAAGTGTGCATGTAATGGAATCTTTGAAATTGTTTGCCAAACATGGCAAAAGGTGAACATAAATTGAGAGAAGGATGGATGTGCAGGAACATGATAAGGAAACGGTGATGGTTTTGAATTGGGTAATGACATGACCCAATGCCCGATCTATAAATAATTGTGGAAACAACAAAGGAAACAAGTGGTTTTAGTTTAGGCAGTCATTTGTATATTTGTACAAAGGTGACAATTAGCTGCTAAGACTGTTAGAAGTAACATGCTTTTCTGTCCCTAAACGTCTTGAGATTTCCTGCAGCCATAATAAAACAAAGGCAAATTATATATTGAGTGCTGAAGTTTTTTGTCTTGTTGGTCTAAGCTGAGTACTTCAGAATGGTTTGGGTTTGGTTTGAGGGCAGAACAAACCATAGTACAAGAGCTGTCTAAAAATCACTTTGAGTAGTGTGTTTACATGTGAAAGATATGCAGTTGGTCTCCTCTGTTTTCAAGTACCAAAACTCTTACTGTGACCTTTTCAAACCTGGGATTCTACTGACCCACCAATGCTGTGAGATTTCACTGGCTTAATGCTGATGTATTTGTTGTGGTTTAACCTGGATAGGCAGCTCAGCTCCATAAAGCTGCCTGCTCACTCCCCTGCAGGGATGAGGGAGAAAAGTGGAAGAGTAAAAGTGAGAAAACACTCAGCTTTAGGTGAAGTTGGTTTAGTAGGTAAAGCAAAAGCTATCTGTGCAAGCAAAGCAAAATAAGGAATTCACTACTTCCTATCAGCAGGCAGGTGTTCACCCATCTCCAGGAATGCAGAACTCCATCATTTGTAACATTATTTGGGAACACAAACACCACCACTCCAAATGTCCCTGGCTTCATTCTTCTTCCAGTTTTTATTGCTAAGCATGACATTATATGATGTAGGATATCACTGTGGTCAGTCAGGGTCAATTGTCCAGCCTGTGTACCCTCCCATCTTGTGCACCCCCAGCCTGCTCACTGGCAGGGCGGTGTGAGACAGCCTTGGCACTGTGTAAGTGCTGCTCAGCAATAACTAAAACGTCCCTGTCAACACTGGTCACAAATCCAAAACATAGAACTGAAGTGCTGCTATGAGAAAAATTTAACTCTGTGCCAGCCAAAACCAGTACAATGTTCTGGCCTGAGAATGTGACCATCGCTCATCCTGAATGTGCAGTTAAGTTGCTTTACCCTTTGGAAGGAAGTTGCTTTGATGACAGTCTGCAGTTGCATTCATGAGTCTGGCTAAGCTGATGAATTGGAGGCCAGTGTCTCCATTAAAAAAAAAAAATTCCTCTCTCTTGGAAGGCAAGTGACAAAGACAGAGTGTTCCGCTTCCCCTCCTTCTCTAGCCCAGCCTGACCTTCTGCAGCCCCTTGGTGCCTCTTGTTTTCTTATTTTTATAGAAAATCAATATCCCTCCTGACACAAACAATAGCTCAGGCAAAAGAATAAATGGGGGAAACCTGAGATCTCTGTCCATCACCTCTCTGTTTAACTCCCCCAAAGTATTTAATTATAAGCATGCTTTGCTCCAGGTGTTTGCGACAGTGAAATTGCTAAATGAGGACCATTTTAACCAAAGATTGGGTGATCAATAACACTCTATAGCACTAGCTTGTTGGATCAATAGCATTCATTATTTCATGGTTAAGGTAAGTAGCCTCCTTTGCAAGTGGAGGTCATTAATCAGTGCTTACCGGACCTGCAGAAAGGCCTGCATAGGAGTCTAGTTTGTGTTCAGCCCTGCAGTGTAAAAGGGATAGTGAAGAGGGTGAAATCCCTGAAAGTTTGTTTATTTAAAGCACTGGCAGTGATGGTTATCTTTAAGGAACTAAAGAGCTGTCAGTGCAACAGGATGCTTAAAGAACTGTTAATATGACCTGGATTCTTGTCAATGCTTTTTCCTTTCTCAGGCACCTTTCCTCTGAGGATACTAAAACCCTTATGAAGCGGTTACTCAGTCCTCACACCTGCAGCTTGTGAGGATTGTTTATCCAAGCTATCAAAAGAGAAAGAGATTGGCTCAGGGTCATACAATGAGTTGGTAGGAGAGCTTGAGATGAAACAATTCATGGTTCTCAGTCCTTGGCTGTATTTGCTTATTGTGGTATATATATATGGGAGGATGAATGCACGGCCAAGCTTTGTAATGGATTAATTTGGAATTTGATACTAACTTACATGCTGAAAGGTGAGAATGCTGTACAGATTGTTCATCCTTTAAGTATAAATGGCCTTTATACAGTGATGAAGATGCAGAGTTTTAGATGTCCAGCATGATGAGTTGACTTGGCTGTACGTTAGAGTGCGCTTCTAAGAAGAACAATATGCTCACAAAATAGTTTTATTCTGTGCCTGCAGTTCTTTGGAGTGATGCATTTTGTGGTCTCTCATTATTCAGCCTTGTAAATCAAGGGGTTTCCAGTATGGTCTCTAGTATTATCCAGTTTCCCTGTAAAAAGAGGCATCCAGAGCTACTTTCAAACAGCACTCCCTGACTGGAGACTGATTCTAGTGCTGACTTAACACCTGGTGTTCACATCTAAGCTCTCAGTGCTCAGGGAATAGGCAGTAAGTAGTTTCTGCTTGTCCTAGTATCTTTCAGCTAAATTGGAAGAAGTATTGCCTGAAGTGTCCAAGGGACGAGTTCAAGGCAGCACTAAAGCCTTCAGATGCTTGAGACTGACATGAGCATGTACTTCTGCTACAAATATTCATCTAGCTTTGCAGTCAATTAATGGCTTTCTACACATTAATTTCTAGCTTTATTCTTTTGTTCAAGAATTGAATGTCTTCTAACTGCTTCAGCAAATGCAAAGCATGCTATGACAAGGTTGCATGCAGCAGCAGCAAGTCATGCTGTGTTAAGGTATTTAGCTGGAGAGTTGTAAATGTCACAGCTGCTCTTTACTCCATATAAAATAAAAGTTGGAGGGGGAGGAGGCTGTTTGTGTGGCAGTGTAACATTTTTGATGAAAAGGAATCTGAAGCAGAAAACTTAGGAGTTTTCTCCTCTTAAGTGACCGAAGGACAGAGTTTTTAACTGCGCTTAATTTCCTGGTAAGCATTCCAGATGATGCCATAGTTAGGTTATTAATTCTAGTACCTGAGGCAAATGCCATTTTATTAATTACTTCTTGATAACTTAGAACTAAACTAGATACAGGATTCTACTCTTTTTCAAGTGATGCAGCATTGATAAGTTTTAACGGAAGGCAGTTACGTTCTGTTCTAGAACCAGTCATGTATCTGAAATTCAATTTTTTTGAGACATGTAAAGCATTTTGGTCTTGGAGAAGCTAGTAAAATATAGTAGAGTGGTTTTTGTATTGTGCCTGTTGCAATTGTAACCATGGGTTTTTCCCTCTGTTTTTGTTCCAGTGAAACCAGCAGTGTTTGCAGCAGCAGTGATACTGGCCTGTTTACCAATGATGAAGGCCGCCAAGGTAACAAGTGTCCTGTGGTTTTCCTCATGTGCTGCTAGGGAGTTTCTTACTTTCTTTACAAATGCAAAGAAAGATCTATGTTTGAAGAGAGACAGAGGGGATTGTGGGAGGAAAAACCAGTGGTAGGGAGTGGCTAGAAGTTAAGAAATGAGATGAGGACTACAAATATATGATTTTCATATCACTACACTTTTCCTGATGAAATACTTTGTGTATCAGATCCATAATATTTGCAATATAAGAAGCTATTATTGTGGAAAGGCACAGACATACAAGAGGAATTTGAGAGCTCTTCATAATGAAAAAGCACAGCTTATGATTTGTTTCTGTAGGTGTTTTCAATGTTGTCTACATACCATTAGTGCCTGAATCTGTTAGTTGTTTTCTCTATGGGCAGGAAGAGTAAGTAGATGGGAAAAAAAAAACCTTAATACTGACAAGTCATATAATAGACTGTGCTATGAAGATGATGGTAATACGTGATAAGTTTTATTTCTTTAAATATATGTTCTTCCCTTGCTCTTGTGTGCATTAGTTGAACGTTGTATTTTTGATGTCTGTTGAGAAATGGTATCTTAGGAGTTTTGAGTGTGAAGTGCACTCTGGTTTTATTTATCAACCACAGCACAGTGTTCAGTTGATGGGGGATACAGCAGAAGTAAGTGTGAAATAGGTTGTAGTAGGCACATAGGCATTGAGGACTATTACATTTGGAGCATGTGGAATGTGACCCTAGAGACCTGTAATTATGTGCACTCTGATTCTGTCACATTTCACAAGCTAAGATTTGGATGAGATCTCTTCTGGGAATATATGAGTGCTAAAGGAAGTAGCACCGGTAGCTCAATAGGATATGCTGCTTCCACTAGCTTGTTAAAGGCCCAGGTACCTGTGTGAAGCAACACAGTGATAGCAAACATGCTTATGTGTTTTCTGATGGTATTTTATGCTGTAGGACCAATCTGTGGTCTTAGGTGAGTATAATACTTTCCTTAAGAGTAAGGATTTCAAACACCAGCTCTGACCTTTACTGAAAAATAACTGTTTTCAGACTCTGGTTCTTCAAAGGCAACAGAAAAGTAGAATCTTTTGCTGTCTCTTTTTACTGATGACTCTTCAGGGGGAGCTGAAATTAGTGAGCACTTGTATATCAGATGATGAAGCAGAGTGGTGACTGAAATGTTTTACTTCATCACCTGAGACAAGATTGATGGAGACTGGGTAGTGTATATATATACTTGTCTATATGCTTGTCCTATATACTTGCCCTGATTTTATACCCTGTTTTAGAGATTAATTTTTGGCTGCTACTAGAAGTAGGATGCTCAATATACAGGAACATGTAGAAATATGAGTTAGATAAATTAATGAAGTCCAATTACAGCCTTCCCTGTCTAGGTAAGAGAAGAGGTTTGACATCCTTGTCATCAGATCTCTCTCTGTTCAAACAGTTTATACTGTGATAGCTTTCTGGCCAAGATGTTTTAGCTTACAGTTACATTAAAAGGGTTAAAAATATTGTTGCACTTTCAGACTAAATAAAACATACCTCCTTTCCCTTTTTTTCTTGAAAATTCTTAGTCATAAAGTAAATAAAAAACCAACAGCTTTCCATGTCAGTGAGATGGAGAGAGCACAAAGTTTATTTTTTTTTGTCACAAATCATCACCTTGTAAATAGTTTTCCAGCACAATTCCAGGCTGAATAATGGGGAATTTAAGCTGGCAGCATTCTTAAATAAATGCAGTTTTTTTCTCTCCTTCTTTTGAGGTTGCATCATGTAATATTTGTGCTGTTGCTAATTAAATAAATCAGCTTTGCAACTGCACATACCAGCACACTTCTGTGAGCAGAGAATGATCCTAGATTGTAATTTGATTGTGCGGTGGGGTTTTTTTGGTTTTATATTTGTTACATGCACTGGGATCTCTCACAGTGAAAATAACTGGATATTAGCATATGATGCTGATTGTTAAAGTTTGTCCTGTAAAAATAGTGATTTGAGGTATGACAGGGCACTATGCTGATAGACCCAAATTTCTAGGAGTAGTTTTGCACAAATTATGATCTCTTAGAAGAACTATCCAGCGTTACTTAGTTTTAATTTACTATGAAGTAGAGATGGGATTTTTATATTTTAAGATATAACTGGCATGTCAACTTGATACATAACAGAAAAAACAGTGTCAGAGCTTTGGGATAAAGTGTTCTGGCTGTCCTACCTGTTGCTGATTGGAGCTGGTTTTGTGTGTTGCTTCTTCTGTTATGTGCAAGATTGCAGCATTCTTACTAGGATGAGTTTTTTTACTTTCTTGTATTATTTTTTTCTTTTTTTTTCTTTTCTTCTTTTTTTCTTTTTTTCTTTTTTTCTTTTTTTTCCCCAGCAAGGTGTGTGAGTAGGCATAATGGACTTTGGTCAGGAATAACGTAGCTCACTGAGGAAAGGAGAGTAAGTGGGGATGCTTGAGTAGAGACTTAATGGTAGGCAAATGAGAATTTTCCCTAAGGTAGGCATGTTAGTTTTTTAAGGCAAGATGAAGCACCTTGCAATTACATGGGACTGTTTGTGAGCTGGGCTACTGAAATGCTACGTGTGTCAGGTTCTTTGCTCTCCTCCTACTTTTTTTTTCATATGCTGCTCATGTGCTACTGCTCTCAGGAAATTTCTGGCCAGACAGATTTATTATGAGCAATGTCTAAGGCAGTTCAGTTTTAGACTGCAACTACATTAACTACAGTGACCCAGCTCCGTGGGGACTTTGGTCATGACTTCTGTTGCTGCTGCTTTAGTTTTGCAGAGGGTTTGTAGTTCTGAGAGATTCTAAGAAATTTTGATTGAGAGCAACTCACAGCATGGTTAGTACTTACACTCAGTGACCATTTCTGATAGTTACGTGTTTTCATCGTAGCTGCTCAGGGGTCTTTCTCATCAGTATATTTCTTTTGCTTACTCTGTGAGCCTGGTCTTCCCTTCTTGTGAAGCCTCTCCTGTGACAGCCTATGAAGTGCCAAATGATTGGCCTCTGCCGGTGTCGCAGTAATTACTTCAGAGAAAGAGTTCTGCATAAGACATCACAGAACATTGAACTAAGGTTGATGAGATGCAGTAGCAACAGAGTGCTAAACTTGCCCTAGGCAGGTCTATAAAGAGGCTTTGTTCTATAGGGAAATTCTGGAGACTGATGAGTTGGATAGTTTAAAGCATTTAGTGAGGCCCCATAGTTACTGAGGGTCATTGAAACAGAGTACAAATATAAGGCTCTTCAAGAATGAATTCCTAATGAGACTTCAGCTGTTTCACATTCAGATATGCCTACTTCTAGTATTTTGAGGGACTGTTAGAGGATACATTGATATTATTTGTGGCTAATTCCATCCTATTTCTTTAGGAGATGATGAGCAAAGTGATTGGTTTTATGAAGGAGAATGTGTCCCAGGATTCACTGTCCCCAACCTTCTTCCCAAGTGGGGAGCTGATCACCGATCTGAAGTGGAGAGGATTGACTCAGGCCTGGACAAGCTCTCCGTTTCCACCTTCCTTTTGCCCTCACGGCCAGCTCAAAGAGGTGAAGTCCATAAAGAGTTGTGTTTGAGAACTTTTGATATGATGGCAAGAGTAGATTCTGTTCATAGGTGTTGCATTTAAACTGGTATTGGTGATCTGTTTTGGTTCTTTTTTTAAGACCCAGTTAAGAAAAAGCTGCACTATTGGTGAGTTTACTGAAATAGTCATACCGGCTGCCCACTGGCAGTCTTCGTTTTTTTAAATGTAAGGATTTTATTTGATTTGTGAATAAATTGGCGTATCTACAACTTTGAGACTGAAAAACAAGGGACAGAGCATCTGACTGATTAGTGAACTAAGGAGTTTTCCTGATGGCTTTGTCAGGAAGAATCTTCTGTGTTCATTGCTCAGTTTTTCTGCATTTGGTTTTCAGGATTTCATGCTCGCCTGAATCGCCTTCCAGGAGCTGCTGCCCGTTGTCTCCGTAAAGGTCGGAGGAGGCTGGTTGGCAAGGTATGCTTTTTTGAGAGATGGTAATTTTGTATTTCAAATTCTGATCAATCCTGAAGTACTATTATAAGATACCGTGCAAATTGTTTTCTGCAGAAAGTGGTCCTGTATATTTTTTGTCTCATGTATTTGATTTGTTTAACTGCTTTGACTGTCAGAATATGATTGAGTGACTAAGTGGATTTTAAGGCACATTTGGAGTGGCAAAGACAGCTGATCAGCGCTGAAAGCAGTATGAAAGGAGGCCTGAAGAAGAATGACAGGGAGCATAAATATCAGGAAGATTTAGACAGAATGTAGGGGAAAATGATGATGGCATGAGACTTGTGCATGCTCATCTGAGACTACAAGGGCAGAGGGGTGCCTCAAAGGTGAAGGAAGGCCAAATTTTATATAGAGAAGAAGACTGATATGAATGGCAGCAAAGGAAGGTGGTTTTAGCAATTGCATTTTTAGTGTGAAGACAGGAGAGCAAAAAGGTATATGCAGTAAATGCAGACAAAGCTCCCGAAGCTATTGACTAGTTTTATTACACATAGGGCAAACACCAAACAACGTGTCTGACACTGTGCCGGTAGGCACAGCCGGTATCACAGCTAGCTGGGGGTTCCTACCAGCACAGTGTCACATATCAGTCCTTTTTCTAATAGAACAAACAATACTTTGCAAATGTCCATCTAAAAGAGAGGGGTACACCTGGTTGGGTCTGCATCATGGATTATTGAGCGCTGCTGTTTGTTGTAAAAGATGATTCTGCGAAGGAAGGTGTTGGCTGTGTTTGGCTTTTCTTTTTTTTGTGATGAGTTTTGTGCTTTTGAAAACATTGGCATAAGTTCTGAGCTGGCTGGCT
The DNA here is from genome assembly GCA_013398275.1 of Promerops cafer. NCBI lineage: Eukaryota > Metazoa > Chordata > Aves > Passeriformes > Nectariniidae > Promerops > Promerops cafer. Next base: position 885,282 of record VZSE01013367.1, on the reverse strand, counting down.
GTAGTCTGCTAACAAGGTGTGTTAGAGGGGCCTGGAGTCTAGAGGAGTGCGACAGCTGCCTTCTGTTCTGTCATACTTGAAAGATCCTTGTCTGCCCCTTCTTTCTTCTGCTCACCTTGCTTAATTGTAACCAGCATTCAAAATATGAATCCTCAGCTGGCAAGAAACTGACTTTACGTAGAGTTCCTGAGGCCACCTGCAAGTGACTGGGCCTGGCGGCACACCTCTAATGATCCAAATGAGAAGGATAATATTTACTTGTTTAATTCATCTTCATCACCTTAAAGGGATCTTTGTCATTTGCAGCGGAGGTCACTGCTCCCCCTTCCCATCTCTCTCGAAATTGTAATCATAAATAATGAGTTTCATTCAGAGCTCCCCGCCAGCGAGCTGCTAATTACCAAAAGTACGGCTTGTAATTTACACAGTAATAAACCGTAAATTTAAACATTATGGCACTTTAAGTTAATAATTTTCCTGCTGTAACAAATAGCCCATCTTTCACCCCTGCTGCTACAACTGCCCCCAAACTCTGAGTGTGTTTTGCCTGTATACCTGGCACAAACCAGCCTTACCTGTGAAAGACTTTTGCCCTCATCTTCAGCCCCTTGCTGAAAAGTATGCTTCTTTCTTGGAGGCAGTTGCTATGCAGATGTGAACAGCTGGTGCTTCAGGCTGTGTGTGTACGTGTATGCCAGCATCGAGCCCATACACAGGGCAGTGTCTTGTAGGAGGCAGCATGCTCCCAGAGCAAGTCCTTTCTCCTAGGACCTACTTTTTATTTAGGTGCTAGAGGTCCTGCAGCTGAATTGCTGCTTTCAGAAAGAGCAAAAGCATCATGCTTTTCACTCCTTAATTTATTCATTGGTTGTTGGTAAATCCCCACTGTTACTGGAACAGTGTAGTGTCCTATCTCAGCCTGTTTCTAGCCCAACTGACCCCAGTAACATGGAAAGAAGCACTTTCCATGTGAAGAAGTGAAGAAGCACTTTCTCATGCATCATTGTGCTGCATACTTTGTTCTAGTCCAGTTTCTGGTATGCCCCTCTGCAAGCAAATATCATCACTAGAAATAAAAACCAAGCCTCATAAATAAAATTGAATGATTTTCTGCCATTCTAATTAGTTAAATCATCTCAGATGAAGTTCTAAAAGGAAGGAGTAAACACTTTTAGCTGAGAGTGGGCTGGTAAGGAAAGGATGTGACCCAGGGGAGTAAGATTTGTTGTTACTGGCAGCAGCAAGCTATTCTCTGCTCACTGTGTGAGAGTTTGCAACCCTTTGTCTGTCTTTGTGTTTCAGGAGACCTCCATGAGCACTCTGGGCACCGAGAGGCTGGGTCATATTGTTAGTGATCCGCGCCAGAAAGAGTAAGGCTCTTAACAGCTGTTGTGTAAAACTTGGGGAGGGGAAGAAGAGCTATAGGATCCTCTTCCTTTCGGTGGGTGAAGGACATGAAGAACTGGGTGGACACTTAAGCATAACCTGTGGAATGGGAGACAGTATTCTACTGATGGCTTCTCTGTTTTCTTACTCATAATTGCTGACTTCCCCTTTGTTGTATATACATGTTTATATAAGGTTGTCCCAGCACTACTCAAATGCCCTTTTTTTGCAGTCAGCTTTTTTTTATCCTCCCTTATAATGTGCCATTGCAGTAACTCTAGATCTTTTGGACATTAAAAGAAGACTGAGCCCCATATGTTCATTTTTTAAAATGCTTCTTTGTGGAGCGGTACTATGGGCTCATACCCAGACTGCAGAAATGATGCTGACAAGGCAGCTGTGAAATTACTTTTTCTTTCTATGGTGTTATGTCTCCTTCCCCAGTTAGTGTATTTAAATTGTAGTCAGCACTGGAAATAGTCATGGTGCTTATCCTTTGGCATCTCCCTAATGTTGTTCTGGGGAATGGGTAGGTAAGGATAGCACTTCTTGACTGTAATGCAGTGTGTCCAGCCTTCGTCAGCTGTTGATACCTAATTTTCTTCCTTGGATCTGAAATTTGTTGTTTTAATATGACTCCTGATGATGTTTAATCTTTTTCCTTCTCCCTCCGTCTTTGTTCTTTCCTTCCCCTTCTCTTCTTATCCCCAACCCTCCTTTTGTTTCCCCCCTATGTTTGTTCCTTGGCATTGCTCCCACCTGTCCTTTCGACTCTGCCTCCTTCCAGTTTTTGGTTACCATCCATGGGGAAGAGAGATCGCAACCAGGTAAGATGACTCTGCTTTTTCTTTTTTATTTTGTTGCTTTCCTTCTCTCTAGAAAGAACACAATGCTGGCTTCTGATTTCCCACACACTGTGGCCCATGCACTTGAGGTAAGGTAGTCCCATCCCTTCTCATTTTTTTAAGTGATGTCTTCTGGGCTATGAACACGACCCATTTCTTGGGTGTTGTATTTTCTATTTAAACTGAATAGCTCAGGAACTCCTTTTATTTATCTCCCTGTTTCAGGTTAGTATAGGTTGTCCTTTCTGACAGTGAGTGGGAGGGAAAATGCCTCTTGACAGGAGAGCTTTGGCCTCTCAAAATTCCATAAGAATTGGGACATTTTTTCTCTTTTTAAATGCTTTGTTTTGCCTTGTTTGGCTCAGGCTTCTACCTGATGATCTCATCCACAGAGAAGGGAAAGAATGGTGAACTTAAATTATGTAGTTAAATACCAACTGTAACAGGAAAATGTAAGAGGCGATAAGCAAGAGAAATAGGCATTCTTGTAACTGAAACTCTTGTGTGTGCACTTCTATATTCTCAAGTAAGTCTTTCTTAGCTTTGCTCAGGTTCTTAGTAGCAAAGAGCAAAAAAAACCACTCTTCCATTTAAGCAGTCATGTTGTAACGATGCTCCTGGCCATGCACACTGCTTTCTATTCCTATGTGAGTTGTTTTATGGTTGGTGAGCAGTAGGACTGAAATTTTTTTTACCTTTCAGGTGACTAAAAATGTGTATATGGCCAGAAATAATTTTCAAGCCTTTGTGCAGTTGTATATTTTCCATTAGTGAGAACATTTTACAGATTGCTTTCATACTGCTAAAGAGTAACTAGATAAGCTTTAAAATGACCAAAAGTAAATAACTTTTGTTTTTCTTAAATGAACTTGAATCAGCCATTCCAGTAACAGAGGGTTCCTGGTGATTCTCCCTACTGTGCAGTTGCAGTGTTACTGACAGTAAACGAGCAGTCCCACTTAAGGAGGAGCTCCCTGATAGCAGCAGCTTTGTGGTGCATCTTCCTTTTCAGAAAGGTGGAGGGTAAAGGCCTAGTACTGAGTTCTGAAGTTGCAGATAGCTTGTATCATGAGTCCTGCTACAGGTGTGGATTGTTCCTTTGTCCTTATTTAAAAATGCATCAGTAATCTGAGAAATACAAGAAAAGTGTTCTGGAGATTGGTGTAGCACTTTGCAAAGCAGATGGAAATTCATTTCCTGCTTCAGGTGTGAGTTACAAATAAAGAAGAAATGCCAAATGGAAGTATAAAGCAGGTACCCCAGGGAAAATACCAGTCTAAAGCTTCTATTTACATATTGAGCAAAGTTTATTCCCAGCATTGATTGACCAGATTATTCCATTTCTGTCCTCACCATTAAAAATGCTGACCATTGCATCTTCTACAACAAGGTGTCTTGCACAGGTTTGATGCCCTCAAGATTTGTCTAGTGTATGTCTAACAGAGTATCTTAGGTTAGCCTGACCATGCATTGTTTCAAAAATTTGTTTTAAGCAGTTTGCAAAGACAGCTTGTGAGGTTGGAGGGGAGTGGAAGGAGCAACTTGCCATGGAATGAATGGGGTGCTCATTGTGAACCTAACCTGGTAGATCTGAGTCTTCTAGAGGTCTGTTTCAGTGATATACACAACCCTTGGGAATACAGGAACTTCTCTGTGGAAAGTTCTGTGCTTGCACAATTCATAACAGTGACGTTTTTCTCTGCAATGTGAAGGTAGACAAGAGGCTTTCTGAAAGAGAAGTAGACTTTTTTCTCATGGCATGCAGCAATAGAGCACTTATGCTCTTAGTCAACCAGAATTTTTAATAATACAAGCTGGAAGAGGAGTGTGCTGAGGCTGTCTGTTGTGAGAAGATGGTTATGAGATTTGCTGTTTCACTCTGGGCTAGCCTTTTGTCTGAAGTGATAGTCTGTTCTCATCTAGTCTTACCCCTTGAGGTGCCAGAAAGGTCTCCTTACACTGTGTGAACATCTGAAGATCTCCTGATACTGTGTGTACGGAACAGATCTGAGGAGCTTTATGTGGACACTATTTCTTTTAATCCTTTGCTTAAATAAAATCTCTTGACTTTCCAGTTCAATCCATTATCTCCTCTGTACTCTCTGGATGTGCTTGCTGATGCTTCCCACCGAAGATGCTCACCAGCACACTGTACTGCCAGGTAACTCCCTTGCTTTGCTCTCTTGGGGTTGTCTCACTTTTCTCTCCTGGATGTTTTCAGTAGTACTGTGTGGTCTGAACAGTACTCATGGACCTGTAACTTAATGCACTTTTCCTTGGGAAGTCCGTGTCCAAACTTAACACAAAATGTAGCCATGCAGTTTATTTGAGGATTTCAATGAACTAAGTGCTTACAGTATATGAAACAGTGTATGACAGACAGGAAGAACATACTGTTCCTTTAGAAATAACTGCAATGAGTTCTGAAATGTGCAATGAGTTGCTGCAAGTCTGTTTTGTAGGTACAAATGGACATAGTATCATTGCCCACTATTAAAATTGGAGCAAGATGAGAGGGAGGATGCTGACAAACTGGTGTGGGTGACATGCCGAAGCATTTTGCTATCCTAGGTGCCTGAAATAGACCCTCTGAGCAGATTTAGAACTCACCTGAGGTGACCTCTAATGGCTTGATATCTCTCTATAGCAATAGCTAAAGTTTAGGTCTGGTTTGACCAGATGTTAGGTATATTTGAGTCTGCATAGTTCGGGTTAATATACTATTCAGGCACCTTCTGCTGACTAATCCTAAATTAAATTCAAATGTTGGCATTAGAGGTGACTCCTGTTTTTGTGCTGCAGGTGACTATCTACAGGTAAGGTGCCCTTGAGCTCTTTCCCTGCGCAAGTGGACAGAGCCTTGCTTTGGACACAATTCTGCTTATGTGCTTGTACCGGGGACCCAATCTGAAAGAAATGTCTGGACTTTCAGCTTCATGGCTTTCTTTCCCTTGTTAATTAGCAAATAGAGCATGAAAAATGTACTAAGGTTGTATGTGTCTGAACAGAAGCTTGGCACCCACCCAGCAAAGCCTCTCTTTCCACTGGTTTCTGCAGGGAATTTTGCGATGTCGCACCATGACCTCATGCTGCTGTAGCCAGCATGTTAAAGCTGGAAAAGGGGAGGGAGGAAGAAATCAGCTCTTAAATGTTCAACTGGATAAGAATAAAAGGAATTCAGAAGACTGTGCATCAGCAAATTGATTCCTTTCTGTGCTTTTGCCCCACTCTGGGGATGTTTTCTGCCTGTGAAGCAAGAAGATTGAATGGTCTCTTCATTTTCAGCTAGGATAACCTTTCTTTTGCCTCCAGTGTTTTACTTGGTGCTTTATAGAAGTTTGTCTTCCAGAAAGGTGAGCTGGACAAATCCTGCTTGCAAATTCAAATTGGGCAAAATCTCTACTTTTATGATGGACAATGAAGGCCCTTTCCAAAGCCAAGCTCTTTGCAAGGGATTTCTAAATCTGGAAAGATTGTGTTTGCTAGGTTTTTCTGGGTGTATAGTCTAGTTAACCAGTTCATATATATGTTTGGTTGCCTCCAATGAACAGGTGGCTGGTGTCCTGACAGACGTAATCACTGATGAATTGTTACTGAGTTGACAGAGAAATTGTACCATCCCAGATGCAGTCATGTTTTTAAATGCCTAGAATTTGAGAAGATAGTTCCTATTTTAGTGTGAAATGTGCTCAAGAATCTTTATAGGAGAAAGAAATGGGAAAAGAATGAATGTGTTTTGGGGCCCCATGTATGTGGCAAGGGTTGAACTCTTTGGTACAAGGAGCTTGCTTTATGTAAAGATGCTGCTAAGGGCACAGAAGGAGATTGTTCCTTCAGAGAAACATTTCCTTGATAGTAGTTCTTCTTCAGCTTTACATGCCAAGCATACTCGTTAGTAGTCCATTTTCTTAGAGGAGGTTCAGATGATCTCTGTAAGCTCAGATAAGCTATTGCCCCAGTTAACATCTTGTGCTTTTGCCATGTATGGAATCAATTTCAGTAGTTTGTGCTTTAGGAAGCTTCTAACAGCTTGTACCTCATCCCAGAGAAATTCTGCTCTGAAATTTGCCAGAATGGGATGTTTGTGTGTGGGAAGCAAATCCTCTCAAATAATATGAAACATATTAGAAAAGAAATGGGCTTGATGTTGTGGCCATCCAGTTTCTTCAGCCTAATGCCTGCTATGTGATGCAAAATCTCCTTTCTCTGCTTTGTTTCTGCCATCACAGAGTGTGTCCAGTGGAGTATATTTGCCAAGTGGAGTCTTTTCTCTGCTATGGAACCGTTTTCTTTGTGTCAATGGTGGATTTTGGTGCAGTTTATCTGGAAGACTGGTAACGCAGTACTTTCGTTTAAGCAGAGCTGAAGGCCAGAATACTGAGCGCAGCTGAGTATTGAGAAAGAACCTCCTTCTTGACACTGACAAGCCTATGTGGAAGGTTCCTTGGGAAGTCTTATTTGAAAGGCAGTATAAATTGTACACTACCTTTCTTGATTTATGTCTGTGATGAGAAGAGCTTTCATTCAAAGTGTATGCACAGCAGTGGGAATTTCACACCCATCGTTAGAAGCAGTTTTGTGTGTGTGGTGACTGTTATCATTAGTGGTATAATTTTATTTTGTGAAGCAAGGAGAGTTTTCTGCTTTCTTGCAGTCCTCCCAAGGGATGGCTGGTGTATTAATTTGCTGTATTGCCTCCTGGCTGTTCCCAGACTGTTTTTCCTCTTCATCATGGAATTTTTAATGGCCTTGCTGCCTCTCGGGAGGCATGCAAGGAAGAGTACCTCAGGGATCTCTTCTTTTTTCACATGCCTATAATTACTCTCCTTTAAGAGCACAAAACGTTTGCTAATCATGTCTTGTCTGTTAAGGTTTTGGCTTCACGATGCGGACTGCTAAAAGCAAGCAAGTAGAGACATACATGGGCAACTCAAGGGATCCTTCCCTCTTTCCCCTCTGCCTGTTTGCCTCTCTGGGAGGAGTGGTCTGAACAGAATTTTGTTGTTGAGCTCCTTCTGCTTGAGAGGATTTTGTATAGGTTGAAGTTGAATATCTTATTAGATGTTGGTTATTCAATATTCTGTAGCTGAGAAGATGTTGTAGGTTGTTGGTTGATGGAATGCTATTCCCTTGAGGCAGGGTAAGAGTGTCAGAGAACCTAGAACCAGTGCTCCCTTTAATTTGAATAGCAGGCAGAATAAGAGAGGAAGGTAGAAGATAAATTTTCCCTAATGCCGTTTATTATTTGCATGGGCTTGAAAATAGGATTATGAGTGGAAAAAAAGCAATTAAATGTTCCCAGTGGAGGTCATAGGAAAAGTGGACCTTGGATGGCAGGTAGATGTTGAAGGTGGAAACTTGAAGAATTGTATTAGACTTCTGAACAGCACAGATAAAGAAAATTGCTTTGCATGTACTCTGTTAATACTAACTATAAATCTAGAGTTTAATCTGATTTAGACGCTAGTCTCTCATCTTGTCTGGAGCATGGGATAAAGATCTTAGAGGGGTGAGTGATCTCCTCATTTACTGCCAGTTGCCCCATACTCTGGGTTTGGTGGTGCTGTTGAGCAGACTTGAATGTCTCAAATTCGAGTTCCAGCTCTCAAAATACTCTTGTGAAAATAAATATTGTTCTGTCACTTCTGTATCTGTACACAGAGATCTTGATATTTCTGCCTCTTACCCAAGCATGTGGAAATACAGGGATTGCCTGCAATGTCAGGCCTTTTCTGAGGCACCCAAAGGAGTGAAGAGATGTCCACAATTTCATACTTTCCTGCTTGAGCAGGATAGTATTCAGTTCTTTCTAGGCAACCTTTCTCCCTGTTTTTTTACTCTTTTCCCATTTAGCTGGAGGATTTTCATGTCTTCCTTTGCTAAAGCCTGGCTAATATTCCATTTGGGAATATAACTGAATTCTTCTGACAGGCATGCAATGAGCAGCAGCTATCAACCTAGTGTCACATGCAGTCAACTGGGGCCTAATATTCCCATTTTGATGAATCCTAATTCTCTGGAGTGAAAAATAAATTCGCCTTGGCCTCAGAATTTTTTTTACTTGCTATTTCAAATCTGTGTACTCAGCAGATCTGGCAAACAGGAGTTTTTCTGGCACAGATACAGTGTGATTCAGTGTGAAAATAGGAAATATAATATATGGGATCACATCTTCTCTGCTTAGAGTGCTTACATGGAAAACAAGAAAATGCATTCACTTGAATTTGCCACACACAGACTTTTAGGAATGGAATTGCTGCATCATTATAAGGCTTACTTGGGGAACAGACTGCTGCTGTTGAAGATCTATGAGATTTTGATGATTGAAGAAGAGAGCTGACCTGTTAGAGATTTTGGAATTTGAAAATGTTCTCTAGAAGCCTTCCCAAGAGGCTCTGCAGGGCATAGGAGACTGCTGTGTGTTGGGAATATCTACACTGGGATGTGATAGCAAGAACCACTTGTGTGTGTGGGAGCTTTGCATGCAGATAGGATGAGCAACTTGTATTGATTTACACATGTTATGTGCAGATTAGACTGGTGCCCAGCTGGCTCTGTAGTCAAAGAGGAGGAAGAATTCTGCTTTTACTATTAATTTTGTGAAGCCACCATCAACAGCCTCAGGTAACACCTCAGGGCTTAGAGAAAGAGCCTTTCATTTGGTTTGTGTTTGCTCTGAGTAAAGCATCACAACAGCAACAGCTGGGTTGTATGAAGTTTTAGTAGCAGTATCTTTCTTAAAAGGCAGTCTCTATTAACATTCACTTCAACATGAGGATAATAACATCCCTTGTTTTTATAGCAGTAGACTAATGACTGCCTCTCACTGTATCATCCATGTGCTTTGCTTCTTCTGAGGATAGGGTCAGAGTAAAGAGTGTAAGCAGACAAGCTGGATGATGTGAGATGACAGCGAGAGGCATACACCCACAAGTGTGCAATGTGCCTCTTGCCTCCAAGAAGGCCACAGGTTGTCACATTTAGCTCTTTATGCCCTTTTCAGGGACCTTTGTTGTGAGATTGAGCTGGTTTTTACCCTGAATTTTAAAAGAGTGGACTTCATGCTACAATTTAGATTTCACAGATAGTGAAGTTTTCAGGGTCCTGATGCTGTTCAGTAAGATTCTTTGTGGGCTGGTGTCTGCTTGTGCTCTGGATTGTCTCCCACAGATTATATTGCCAATCCTAATCTGTTGAAATACTGTGATTGATGTAAAATAATGGCAAGCTCCAGTGCACTGTCATCTCAAACTGTAGAAGTGAGATGGGAGTCCTGTGTATGCAAGTATTGGTCATTAAAAAGCATGTAAATAAAGTCATAGAATAAATATGTGGAAAAGAAAACAAAGGAGGCATTAATTCTGACACATTAGAGACTACCATGAATTTCATCTTGCTGCATAACAAAGCCTGTTTCTTCTCCAGCATGACCTGCATGCAGAACTAGGTACCATAAGTACTATGTTAAAAACAAAAACAAAAGACAAAAAGTATTTCCTGAATAATTTCTTTAGTTTATGATTAGAAAAAATATTATCACTGTCAAAAAGACACTAGAGACATTTCATATTGTTGAAAGCTGTTTTTCCTGTACATGTGTAATTTTTCATTCACTAACTCCTGGCAATGACTGCTGTGTGAGTTGAATATATTGCAGTCAACAAAACAGCCACATTTTTGATCCTGATGTGTTTCTCTAAGTGTGTTCTCCTTTTTCTCTTCCAGAGCTAAAATTTCAGTCATCTCTAGATTGTAAACTGTTTTCATGTTAGTCTCTGATCACCTGGCAGATCCACCTGTGACTAAGCACTGCAACTTTGTTTTTTTCTTATGATAAACCTGTCGTAGTCCAAAAGAAATCAGAGAATTATTTTATCATTACTGTTCATGCAACATTAAAGAAAGCATGGAGGCCTAGCAGAAGAGATTGAAGGCTAGTAAGGACAGTGTAAGTCCTATTCTAGTTTGTAAGTTTAGGCCCAGATCTTTCGTGTCACAAAGTTCTGGTTGCAAACTTCTTCACTGAGAGGGCTGTGACAATGCACAAATATGCATTTTCTGTCAGGCTTTCCTGTTCTAGTCTACTTTAGAGTAATTTTTAACTGTTCAGAAGAGTTGTTAAAATTCAGCTTTTGAAGGAGAACTAATTCATCATTGCAACTTGTGATATTTTCACGTTTTATAATTCAGCCTGTCCACTGCTGTGTTGGGTGCTGTGCATATCCATGACTTGATTGTCCTAGTGGTGGTGTTTGTAGGAGCCTATAGGAGTCTGCTGTTAAACTGGGATTCACTAATTCTATTATCTCACTGATATAGACCTTCATGCAAGCTAGTGATTAGAAATCTACATTGAAAAGTGTGATATCTACCAAAAATCTGCATATTTAATAACTTGTACCTCAGACATCCTTTCTGTCCATGCCTTAATGAGGACTATCATCCCTGAATGCAGTCTTCTGCTCTTCTTTCTCCCAAGGTACTTACCACCTGGAGATTCCCTGCATGCAGATTTATGGTGCCTGTAAAGTGCACCAGCCACTTGAAATGACACTTTTACCACTGGGTCAGTCAGAGCCAGTGAGTAATCAATAGGTTCCTGATTTACTAACTGAGGTGTGGGTGATCAATAAGGGATAAAATGGAATGAAAAACATGTTACAGAGACAATTTATGACCTCTGAGCCTTTATATCTTAGAGACAGGGATACTAGATACAGCATTCTTGCTGGTAGTCTTCAACTGAAGTATGATTTGCCTTTACTTTCAGTACAAGAAGGGATTTTGAGATTCTTCTGTTTTCATTTTTAATTTTTTTACCCCTTTTGTAATCATCAGGTAAGGGTAGATGTTTGGGTATGTAGCTGAGAGCCAGGAGCTCTTATGCAAAATCTAGCTGTAACATTTGTGAGCTGGGAAAAATTGCATAAAGTCTCTTGGAAATGATAGTGCATACTTCTTTCCTAGTCCATAGTGATTCTTCACCAAGGATCAACTGGCTAATGTTGGTGTAAGTTCATAAAATCAAAAAGGGAACATTTTAAAATTATTTTTGTTGTTATAGTATTTAAAATTAATTGGATTATTATATACAATTATGTAGTCTTGCAGTTAGTAATCTAATACTGTGTCACTGATACAGAATAAAAAACTGAATCTTTTCTTCAGGCTATGTGTGTTTAGATGTTTCAGAATACATGGTTACAGCTATGTTAAAACACTGTATAGCCACTATTATAGTCATGTACAAAAGCAGCTTTTAGCATCCGCAAAGTGACTTGGAGGTGAGTCACTTCAGTGTACAAACATGAGATTTGAATGTGCATTCTGTAGGTGCCAGTATTTTTGAAAGCTTTTCACCTCCAGGGATGGTTTCCCTAACCACCTGCCTGGACAGTTCATTCCAATGCTTGACAACCCTTTCCTTGAAGAAAGTCCTCCTGATATCCAACCTGAACCTCTCCTGGTGCAGCATGAGACTGTGTCTTCTCATTCTTCTGCCAGTTGATTGGGAGAAGAGACCAACCCCCACCTGGCTACACCCTCCTTTTAGGTAGCAATAAGATCTTCCCTGAGCTTCCTTTCCCCCAGGCTAAACAACCCCAGCTCCCTCAGCTGCTCCTCACAGGGCTTGTGCTCTGGACCCTTCACCAGCTCCATTGCCCTTCTCTGGACATGCTCCAGCACCTCAGTGTCCTTCTTGTGAGGAGGGACCCAGAGCTGAACATAGGACTCAAGGAGCAGCCTCACTGAGTACAGGGGAATGATCCTTTCCCAGGTTCAACTGGCCACAATATTGTTGAGCCAAGCCATTGTGCCACTGGCCTTGGCCACCTGGGCACACGCTGGCTCATGTTCAGCCACAGTTGATCAGCACCCCCAGGCCCTTTTCCTCTGGGCTGCTTTCCCGTCACCCCTCCGCCAGCCTTCAGTGATGAATGGGGTTGTTGTGGCCAAAGTGAAGGACCCAGCACTTGGTCTTGGTGAGTTTACTGAGAGTACACTCGATCCCCTCAGGAGACTTCTTTGTCTGGTTGTATTAATATGTGCTTCCAGATTTGAAAAACTGGCTGTCTGTGAAACGTGGAACAATTTAAAAATTTTTGAAACTGTTCTTCAATGTTAGATTTAGAGGACAGATCTTATAGACTTCTTGTAGAACTTTCGAATTTTAGTTGAGAAGATGCAACAGTAGGTTATTTCCTTTTTTTTGTGGTTGCACTTTTTTTTTCAGGTAAGTAGATAGACCCAGCAGCATTCAAACAATTTGTAATCTGGACTTGTATAGGAATTTCTTTGTGGTCCCTGCACTGTTCTGTATAGATACAATAGCAAAATTTGGTTTTGCATAAATACAGTGTCTATTTACAATGATATATATCGTAAATACGTGGGTTTAGTTTTTTTAATAGATTTTTGTCATGGAAATAAAAACCCATGAGGTTTTCCTTTTGTTACATTTCAAAGGTTTTAGTATGTGATAAAAGTGGTTAAACTTTCAGAATTTTTTTTAAAAAATCAAAATAACAAGCTTTGAAGACACTGAAGCTTTTCAGCACTTAATTACCAAAACTTCTATGGTTCCAGATTTTACACCATGTAAGCTTCTCACAGTGTTCAACTGATTTTATTTGCACTGTAGTTCTGTATTTTGCACATCAGATCTGATGATTAGAGTGACCAAGGAACTTGCCAAAGCAAGTTGTATCGGACAAAGAAGGGTTTTGAACCCAATGTCATTGCTAAATTATGCACTTATTTTCATTATGAATGGTATTTGAGGAAGTTCTCCAGTCTGCTGCAAAGACTGTTATTTCTGAATTAAACTTCTCTGCTTTCTACAGGTATATGGGTTGGAGGAGTTCTCAGCTCAAGTCAATTCCAACAATACAGATTGCTTCTTAATTGGCAAATGATTACTGAAATGGCCATCAGTAGGCTTCAGACTTAACAGTTGATATTAACAGAACAGGTTATGCCTTTCAACCAGTGTAGAGGTGCAACAAGGCTGCCAGAAGTCAGATTCAGTTCAGATTCATTTTTTATCGTAAGTCACATTAAGTTTGCACAGCACTTTGATAAGGAAATAATGATTTAAAAAATGCATGAGACAGTTTTGCATTCCTAACTTTACGAACTTACTACTGTAGTGGAAACAATATGCATGGACATTTGGCATTATAGGTACATTCTAAGATGACTCTACAATACCAAATAGATTGCAAAATAATTTCTGACTAAGCAGCAAATGTAACACAGTTCACATAAAGAACAACCTTGCAGACATTTGTTATTCTTGCATAGAAGTAATGGTAGGACACATAGCACTGCTTGATTACATCTTTATGTATGCAAGGAGTTAGTTTGGAGTTAATACAAAACCAGAAGGTAAAAGGCTTTAAAAGCTAAGAAATAATTATTCTTCTAAGCAGTTTATTGACAAAGAATGTGAGCAAAACTCCCTGAGAAACTTTTGGGTTGTGCTACTTACTAGTTAAGAAGCTGATGGGAAGGTAGGAGCTGGAAGTGACTGGTCAGTCTTACAGAAGTGTGATATTGGAATGGAGTTTAATTTGTTTTCTCCATAGGCAAGCAAATGTCCACCTGGGACCACCATGTTCAAGGGACATCAAGAGGAAACGAAAGCCAGCTGCAGCCTCCATGTCTAGCCCAACATCAGGTAACCTGCCAGCATTTTTATAGTCATGTCCCTTTTGAGTAAAGCACCATAGGCAAAAGCAGTGTTTCTTTGGTTTGAAACTAATGAAACGTGAGAGAGCATATCATGTGGTTTTGCATAGCATCAGAAGCTGCCTACTAAACAAATTTTTGGTGATGTAGCAATGTTAAGTTAATATAATTTGCAGTGGTTCACCTTACTGTGAATCGTAATCTGCTTCTTCATAAGGTGGTATTTCCACTGTCCTAAATTATGCAGTTCATGGTAATAGGCAGTTGATCAGTATGCACAATGTGTTCCTTCAGTGTTGGGCTGGCATTAGCTGGTGGCTCTGATGCCCTTTATCAGGGTATTTGTAGACACTTTCACAGGAGCAAAAATCTGGCAATTTTTGTATCATCACTGGGTGAAACCACTTGTTCTCTGGGGGTTGTCTTATTCTTCTGGATGAAAATAGTTTTTTTCGTGTTATGGGGATGTAGTCATTAAAATGCTGGTCTATTTTCATGTGGCAGATTTCTGAAAAGTCATTGATTAGTCATCAGAGTATGAAAAAGCTTTAATCTGGCGAACAGCGGGTTTTAGGATGCTTCTTTCTGTCCTTTCTTCTTACCCTATCTTGCGACTATCCACTGACACATGTTCTTCCAACTAGTTTATTAAATAACTATTCTTGTAATCCAGTAACAAGGTAGTGGGTAAGATGATGGAAAAAATGGACATGTGAAAACAGTGGGGAAGACCAAATATGCTGATGATTAATAGGGGGAAGTTTGTGTTTCTTCCTTGGGCTGGTGGAGAGACAGAATAATGAAGTAGGGAAGAAAGCTGAACTTTCTCTCCAGGCCACTGATCTGGATTGCAAACTGGCAGAAAGGTTCCATACTAAAAAAAAAAAGAGACAAGAACATTAATAATCTGTTGTTCAGCAAAAGTCTTATCTATTATTGATTATTTATTTAGGTTATTCTTTCCTGGCTTTTGAATATTCCATTTTGGGATATTCGAACTTCTGTAGTAAAAGGGATCATATCTGAAAACACATAATCTTAGCACTGGAATACTAGATTTTCTTGGTATGAGTGCTAATGTCTCACTGTCTTCTGTTACCTGTCCATTTATTTATTATTCAGAATGTATTCTGTACTGCATTGCTGGTCACTTTCTATAAGGAAAGCTTCTGTTTCCATGCCTACATGTTTCAAAATACTATTTAAGTTGTACTTACCTGATTAGGCAAATTGTATACTGAACACTTTTTGAAGAGTTGAGAGTGCGTCTGGAGTGGAACTTAGCTCTGGAAATAGTACAGGGGTTTGGAAAGCTTTCTTAATATGGATGAGGGAGAGGGGATTATTATGTATTACAAAATAAGGAAGAAGTGTAGTTAGAGTACGGGCAGCATGCTTATGCTGATCATCAAGAGACAGGGTCTGCAAAGTCTTTAATGGTCAGAAATAGTAAAGATCTTTTCCTCAGACCCTGTTTAGAAATGTCCTCAGCCAAGTGAACAGCTGTGGGCAGGGTTTGCTGCAATACTGACTTATGGAAAGAAACTTTTATGATTGGGTAACTGAAGTTGTGTCCCAAATGATGTTCTACTACAGACTTCCAGTTACAGGTGAAGTACAACCTGGACATGTAACTTGGAAACTTCTGAAATCTGATGTTGTTTCTGGCAAAGGAGATTTTGCTATAGAATTACTAATGCCTAAAAAGATACTTAGTATTATTCTGCAATAATGTAGAATTAATTGGACGCTCTTACATTTGTTGGATATTGATGAGATAAATACTTTTCTCCCTTGCCATGGATCTATTCACCCCCATATAAATGCCATATACTGGGGTTCCCATGTGCCTCAGGAGTCATGGCAGTCTCATTTTTTTTGCTTCTGGGGCTTTTTATGTTTGTGGTGTTTTACTTCTGCAAAAGGTGAAGCCCAGGTAAATCAGAATGCAGGCCCGTGCCTGTCGTGCAGGCACAGAGTGCTGGATTTCTTCACCTTTAAATAGCTCCTTCGCTGAGTCCAACTGCTCTCGTCTCACTTGTTGACCAGGTCCTGCTTCAGTGATCTCCTTTTTTGCAACCTGAGTGCCCCGTGGAGGTGAAGGACACAGCCTGAGCTGGCTTCATCAGTCAGCAGAACAAATGGGCTTGCTCTGCCGAACATCGGGCCATCTCGGATTCCACCTCTTTTATAGAGATGAGTGATGAAGAGGGGCTCGTTCCGCTTTGCCGCTGTATTAATACACATCAGGGGCCAGCTCCCGGCACTAAATCACGCTACTGCATACATCTGTTATCGGACTCCTCACCAGTGTGATGAACAAGACTGCAGATAGAGGCTTCCTCGTGTCATTCTTTATAGGATTTTCCTAAAAGAATAAATAGCTCAAATCTCTGCCAACACTATCCCCTGTCATTGTGATGAATTTAGCTTCTTTCTTAAACATGCAGCTACAAATCTTCCCCTGTCGCCTCACCCCCCCACCATCCACAGAAAGTTTTGAGTTGAATTTGGCTGAAATCAGAAGATGGTAATAAAAGGCAGATGAGATGTGGGTGCTATTTCCCTCTTCAGTGCAGGAATGAGAAAAGGCAGCTAGAGATAATGTTTATTTGGGAACCAAGCAACTAAGTTTATTCCATGTCTTCTCACATACTTTCATGAATATGAGTATTTGTGAGTTCTGATAAAGCATCTTTTCCCAGAGACCCTTTCATGAACATCAAAAAACTGCTTTACTGTAGAAGTGCCTTGGGTCTCTATTGTATTGCTATAGTATTAAAGTTCTGGTATTAATCCTGCTCTTTGAGGCTAACTGGCCTAAATACCATAATTGAGCTGTTGAGAACAACAAAAAGTGGGTAGAAAATTCAGAATTAATTTTGCACTTCAGGAAGTGACTTTCATCAAAATTAAGTTGGGCAAACTTTCGCAAATATTCAGAGGCTGAAAATTAATGTTTTCCACACTACACAGTTGAACAGTGTGAGCCCTAAAGCATGAGGCCTTCACCAGATAAGAACAAAAATTTGACTGGTGTAGTTTGTCAGTAGAATAAGGAAATCTGGAGGAAGTTAAGGCTGACTGTACTGGATTATACCAGAGATTTGTCCAACTCAGTGACCAGCAGCCAGTGCCTAGGGAAGAAGAAGTTCTGTGGTGGTAAAGGTCCTTTGACCTTTCAGTGATCTGAGACTTTGAAGGCATGGATAGTGTCCTTGTGTTTAGTTACTTTCCATTGCGGTACAGTAGATTTGGAATAATATCCCCAGTGGCACAGTAGAGCTTGTCTGAGAAATACTGCATAAAATGTTATTCTCATGTAAGTTATTCTCTGGTTTGAAAGGAATCTGATGAAGACTCTCACGCTTGTCTTCATTTTGTCAGAATAGGCCACAAGTACAGAGGGTTGCGTAATAAATGGTGAACAACCACCCATCTTTACACTGATGTTTTTAATGTTTATGTGGTTCAATCCTCTATGCATGTAGCAGTGCACATGGTAACTGGCATCCTAATCAGCTATTACAGTGAGTCTAGGGTAAAAATCTGCATAAATAGGTTTTTGTCTGCTTTGGCATGTATTCACACTTAGCTTGTAAAAAAGGTGACAGGTAGCAGCCTGCAAAACTGCTTATCGGGGAACAGTCTGATGAGTAATAGCAATTTGATGAATTTTCCCTCTCCTATTTCTTGCTAATTATTCACTCTTTGTCATACCTGGAAACAAGAAGCCAGTTTCAGTCCTTTTCTTTTTTTCTTTTTATGAAGAAAGATGGAGAGCCTGAGTGGGCAGGATGCTAGCAAGGGGCACGTAGTGTGGTATTGGTGGTAATTGTGAGTTTAAGGACTGACTTAGCTGTTGGGAGTTTTTTCATGTTTCATATGACCTTCAGATGGAGAAAGATGATGGACTGGATATAAAATTGCAAGGTACTTTTATCGGCTGTGTTGTAGCTGTATGGGAATGACTCACTGTTTTGGATGTACAGAAGCAGCATTGTCGGGGTTCCAGATCTACTGAATGTGGAACTTCAAGCACTGAACCAACTTTTTATTTAAACTTCAAAGCAGTCTGTCCTCGAGTTGAGGCTTGCTTTATCCTTCATCCACTACAGAGCAGCAGATGCAGCTTGTAATTAAAACACACAAACAACTATTATCTGTTGTGAGACTACAATAAAGAAATGTCTTTTGTATTGAAATAGTTACTTGTTAAATAAGTTCTGTTTGCCCCAAAGACTCGTATGGCAATTACTCTTCTTTACCTTGCTCTGTTCTGCTTGTGAGGATCATGTGATTCAGGATACTGAGAATTGGGGTAAACTCTCATATCTCTAGGTTTTTGACAATCATTCTGGAAATTTGGGTGACTGTTGGGTTGAGCTATGGATCTGCAAATCTCTCTGGCTATTATAGCCTGTCTCATTTTGAAGCAGTGGTTGTATTGAGAAAATGAGAATGGATTTCAACCTGGTTTGGCAAGTAGTTTCTTGTCATAATATGCTGGTTTATCATGTTGGATATATGTGGAAGTTCATGGTACTGCTCTTACTGGGTGAGGAGAGGTATGTTTTCCTCTTAAGATGAGTTTAGCAACCTGAAATTTGCCACGCCTTCAGAGACTTTGAGTCTCAAGTAGAAAGTAAATTGAATCTTTGCAAGGAATCCAAGTTATTTTAAGATGAATGATTGTGAATTGATTCACTTTAAGTATGGGTCAGCTAAAACTTTCGATTTTCAACAGGAACTCTGACTAAGGGAAGTAATTAGTGGACTGGGAACTTAGACTTTTGAATGTGTGAATCGTTAGAGCAAAATTGTTAATGCTGTCAAGAACCTCTATTTCAAAGGAATTTGGATGGAGAACTTCTTGAAATTCAATAAATAATATCTTCATAAATGAAATTATATATATGAGGGGTTTGCCATGAAGTCAGTTGTTCTAACTTTTTTTATTGCCCTTTCTTACTGTCTTCCTCTGTTCCCCCTTTCCTGCAATTTTATATTCCAGCAACTCTATCTGTCCACATGGATGCAGCAGAATCAGAGCTACCAGCAACACCATCCTTGAGATCCCAGAACTCTGAGTGGACTGGGAAAACACCAGCAGCTGAGAAATCTACTATTGCTGCCTCCAGTAACTTTTTTAAAATGCCACCAGAGAAGAGCCCTGGATACAGCTAAAAGGAAGCATTGCAACTGTAAAAGCTTGCTCGGTTTTGGAAGTGCTTGTCTGCACCAAAAATCTTGTTTGGCAGTAGTGGTACCTTCAGTATTGGTGCGTGATACGTGCCATCATCCAGGCTGGTCTGTGTGCCTCACACACCTAAATCATGTTTGTGAATCTATGTTTAAGAAGAGGTAATCAGTGTTGGGACTGCAGTGGCTTTAGAAATTTTCCTGCTATCACTGTATTTATTATGAATTAATCTTTTTCCCTGATTCTAGCTCATATGTAATGGGTCATGTACAGGTTCTTTTGGGTTTTCAGATCTTTATTCACCCCCTGGACATGTTGCTTGTTTGTTTATTTGGCATTTTCAGGGTGAAAGTCCCACTGCCATTCAGGGAGGCAGGAGTCTCCCTCAGCTTGCTTCCAGGCCAGAAGGATTTCTTGGCTGAGGAATGAGGAGGGAATACTAACACATTGAAACATGGAACTTGAATCCTGTATTAGCAGAATGTTTTCTGCCCATGTGCTGACGGACTCTAATCGTGTTGCTTCTGGCAAAGCAAACATGGTCTTGTCTGTGTAGAAATTGCCATTAGCTCTCTGGCAGCATTGTCCATTAGACTTTGTCCTTCTCCCTTGTTCTGAATGTCTTCAGTCTTTATTGTGTATTGCATGTTCATTCCTAAACCTCCTACTGGAAAAGGATTTGGGAGAACTACTTGGATGTAAATGTGCAAGCTGATGTCCTGGGTAGAAACCTGGACCCTTGAATATTGTTGCAGTATGGTAGAAGATCTTACAAAACATCCATATCTCAGTGTATAAATTAAAAATGTCTGTTAGTGTTTCTAAAGGATGCTTGTTGAAGTTAACATGACATTGAACAAAAAAGCCATTTAAAGTGTCACCCGAGTTCAGAGCGTTATAGGTATAAACCAGATTCCTTCTGTATCAAGCTTCTTCTCTCTTCAAAAGTATTGTCTGCTATACCTACTGGAGGTGTCTCCACCTGCTGATGATTGCACATTACACTGCAGTGTACACTGAAGAGATTCTCTTCATAAAGCTTCCACTTGGTCTGCTGTTACCTTCTGTGTTGCAGAATATATGGACAGGGATTTCTTCCCTCTCTTTAATAACTCTGGAGCTTATCTTGGACTATATTTTCAGAATATGTACCTGTATAGCATGTGCCAAGGAACAGGTGGCCACTCAGCTTCTTAAGTCCTTTAAAAATAGGATCTATTTGTATGAATAGAACTTTTTGCTTTCCTTGTGTGGAGCTTTTAGACAGGACCGTTTAAACATGTAAAATATATTTTGATTTTGGCAGTGCATCTAGCACTCTTAAGCAGATAGCAAAATTTGTGTGATTTTAGTGATTTTGCAGTGTTCTGCTCTCTTATAAATCAAATGACTGAGGGACAGATTTGATTGGGGGAATATGAAGCAGTGATTTATATTAACTGTATTAAAATGGGAAATGGTCATAATATACACAAAACAGAAACCGAATGACTTGCTAAATCATGATTGACAAATATAGTTAATTATACTACATGCACACTGTGTCTGATCCCCCTAATACCTACTTATTCTTGGGGACATATCCAAATTGGATTTATATTTTGCAGCACAAGCAAACTGTCAGATCTATCACTATAAATCCTTCTCAAAACTNCAAACCTGAGCAGTTTGACATCAGCTTGACATTAAACCTCCTGCAAAGCTTGGTCTGGGGAAAAGAGTGATGCCCCACTGCCTCCAAAGGGCACGGGCTGGCATGTGAGAACTGAAAATGAGGTTTTCAGAACTGAGCATTTCTGCCGTCTTTTTTTCTTTTTTTTCTTTTTTTTTTCTTTTTTTCTTTTTTTCTTTTTTTCTTTTTTTCTTTTTTTCTTTTTTTCTTTTTTTCTTTTTTTCTTTTTTTCTTTTTATTCTTTTTTCTATTTGGGTGGTACATTTTAGAAGTAATTAGAACAGGGAAACCCTTTTTACCTTAATGAAGGAATACAGAAGTCCATTTGGATTACAAGACAAGCTGTAACAGATTGTGAAGGAAGAAGTGTTCCTGTTCTCAAGTTGTCATGGTTTTTATCTTATTCGTAGCTATTTTGAACAATGGTACCTAATGGGTAACACAGGAAGTTTCAGCACTGGAGGGCCTGTAATCTAAAACACCTGAAGAGAAGGTAAACCTGAAGAGTAGTAGCTTGACTATCTAGTACTCATGAATACAGTGAATGGGAAAGGTGGTCATGTTCTCCTGACAACTTGCAGATAAAATTTAGGATTTGAACTTTTAATCTAAACTGCATGCCGCTCCAATGATAGGGAGTGGTCCCCTAAAAGAGCATTTGTGAAATTGAGTGGTTTTCTATTTGACAGACTTACTCAGATTACTGATCATTCAGCTAAAATTTTATATTTTAGCCATTGTATTCCCTTTTTAAAATCAATTGTGATACATTTTGCTACATTCTGAGTATTGTCCAAATAGTTTCTTCTCTTCTGTTATGTCCGAATTCTTTAAAACTTTTTCAAGAAAGGTGTTAGGGAATCAAGAGCCTTCGTCTCATTTTGGTGGTGGAGGGGTGGGTTGCACTGCTTCATGTGATTTTTCTCTGGGTGCAGAGAAAGAGAATTTATCAGATTTTCCTATTGAGGTCAGTAGCAGTGTTATCTGGTTAAGCCCTTACTTAGGTTGTAAGCTCCTAGGAGATATTTCTTGCCTTTAAAGGCTGATTGTACCTGTGGCAGTACTGAAGAGCAACTGTGGCAGGTCTTGTCTTGACAAGCCATACTTCTGGCCATGGCAACTTTCTGGAAGTTCCAGGAGACTCCAATTATTGCAGCTGCTGTCTTTCGTATTTCTAGGTTAGAGTGCATTTACAAGTCAGTCAGATTCTCAACCAAATTTGATTCTCCTGAGTGGTAAGGCAAGCTAAATGGATCATGTATCTTGTTACTCCAGGGTATTTATCAAAATATATCTTCAGACTTCAGTAACTTGATACAGATTTTAATATCTACAGCATTCTTAGATGAATAAGTCCATTGTTTTGCTTTCTTTTTTCATCTAAGGCAGATTTCTTAGAACTCACTCTGCTTACACCGTACTCAGTGTGAAGGATACTGCTTCCCTTGTGGATTACTTGAGTAAAAAGGAGTAATAACATGCCTTGATTTAGTGGCTGTGCTTCTGCAAAGGTGGTCCAGTATGTGATTATTGCTTCAAAGATACACAGCTCACTCATATTCCACTTTTTATCCACCAGGACTCTCCAGTCTTCTTTCAGTTTTGTCTTCTCTCCAGTTGTCTTTCTCCTTGTCCTTGTGGGAGACTTCAGCTTCACAGACAGGACCTGGGAATACCATACTACTGTGACAATCAAGTCTGGGAAATTGCTGAAGTGTGTTGAAGATAATTTGTAGTCACAAGTATTCAGTGAGCCAACGATGGAAGAACCCCTCCTAAACCTGTTACTTATTAATAAAGAAGGACTTTTGAGAGATATGATGATAGGTGGCTGCCTTTGCCACAGGATCATGAAATGGGTAATTTTAAAATTTTTGATGTAATGAGGAAAATGGTCAGCAAGGTTGCTACCCTGAATTTCAACAGAGCTAACTCTAGGCAACTCAGTGAGCTAGTTACTAGTGTGCTGTTCCTTGAGTGCTGGTCAGTTTTTAGGAATCACCTTTTAAAAGCACAAGAGCAGGTGATCTCTCTGTGTTGAAAGTCAGACAAGCCATGCAGAAGACCAGCGTAACTGAACAGGGAATTCCTCTTGAATCTCAGAAAGAGATTGTATGATCTCTGGAAGCAAGGTCAAGCTTCACAGAACAATTGCAGAGCTGTAGTTCACATATGCAGAGAGAAGACATGAAAGACCAAAACTTAATTAGAATTGAAGCTGGCCAGTGTTGTGTCAGACAAGCACATTTGAAGTACATAAATAGCAGGAGGTCGTCTAAGGAAAACATTGGACTGATATTTGTTGTAGATGATCACCTGACAAATGGAAGTGAAGAAAAAGTGGGGGCAATCAGTACTTTTTTTTGCCTTGGTCTCTTATAATACTGACAGACCTTGGGCTGCCCTGTCTTCTGATTTGGAGGACCATTACTGTGGGAATAGTGAGTTTCTGTTTGTGTACATGGAGATTGTAAGGGACCAGTTGAATGTTTGTAAGTCTATGAGGCTAGGTGGGATTCATCCCAGAGTACCGAAGGAGCGAGTGGTTGTTGTAGCATGACCTCTCTCAATCCCTACCAAAGGTTTTGGGAGTCTGGGAAAGGTCCATGCTGACTGGAAGCTACTCAGCATTATTCTAGATTACAGGAAGGGCATGAAGCAAGACCCAAGAATCAGAGACCTACTAGTCTAGCCCCTGTATGTGGAAAAATTATAGAAGAGATCATACTGGGTGCTACTGAAAGGCCTTTAAAGTCCTTTAAATCATAGAATCATAGAATATCCAGAGTTGGAAGGGACCCACAGAGATCATCAAGTCCAACCAAACAGGTCCAGTGGGTGATGTGGTGGTTGGCGGCTGTCTTGGGCATAGTGACCATGAAATGTTAGTTTTCAATACTGGGTGAAATAAGGAAGGGCACCAGCAGAAATTCCAGTGGGCAGACTTAGGCCTGTTCAGGAGATTTACCCTTGAGAGTCAATCCCGAAGGGCAAAGGAATCTAAGAAGGCTGGACATGCTTTAAAAAGGAATTCTAAAATATATTCAGGAGCAGCACCATCTTCTTAGTCCTCCTTTGGATGCTCTCTAATAGCTTTAAATCCTTTCTATATTGTGACACCCCGAACTGCACACGGGACTCGAGGTGAGATTGCACCAGTGCAGAGCAGAGCGGGACAATCCCCTCCCTTGACTAGATCACGATGTAATTTTAAAACAGAGCAAATAATAAACGGCAAGTTGGTGAAAGAGGTGGAAGGCATATCCTGTGGGAAGTGGTGAAGGAATTTGGTTTTGTCTGGTTTGGAAAGAAGGAGACTGTTCTCTACAGTTTCCTGATTGGGGGGACGTGGAGAGAGGTCTCTTCTCCCTGGTATCTAGTCACAGGGTACATGGGAAAGGTTCAGAGCTGTGCGGAGGGAGATTCAGACTTGACACTAGGAAACACTTCTATACAGGAAAGGTGGTCAAACACTGGAGCAGGCTCTTAGAGAGATGGTTGATGCCTCAAGCCTGTTGGGGTTTAAGAGACATTTGGACAATGCCCTTACTTTAATTTCTGTTCAGTCCTGAAATGGTCAGTCACTTGCACAAGTTTAGGTCCCTTCCAATTGAATTATTCTATTTTAATCATCAACTTAATGATATTTTTGTCTTTTCATTCCTCCAGTCTGTCCAAGTCTGTCTTGGTGGTACCTCCACCCTCCAGCATATCAGTGGCTCCCTTCCTCAACATGCCATTATTTCTGATCTTGTTATGAGTATGTTCTGTCTTTTTCCACCGGGTCACTAATGATCTCTGAACACTATCAATCCCTGTATTGTCTTCTGAGGCATGCTTTTCATAAATGGCCATCATGCAGATTTCAAACCATTGATTGCTTAACCTGGCCAGCTTCTCTCTGATCTGTCTTACTGAATGCCATCCAGTCCATACCTCCCCCATCTGGCTATAAGGGTGCTATGAGAGACTGCATCAAGAGGCTTACTGAAGTCAATGGAGACATCATTCGCTGCTCTCTGTGCATCCTCAGGGCCTATTGTTCTGTCATAGAAGGCAGGTTCATAGGCTTGATTTTCCATCATTTAATCTATCTCTTTGTCCTTTGGGTGCCTAGAAATGGCTTCCAAAACTTGCTTCATAAAGCTATAGGGGACTGAGGTAGGGCTGACTAGCCTATCACTCCACCAATACTCCGTCCTGTCTTTTTAGAAAGGTGATGTATATATACATACCCCTTCTTGTCTCTGGGCACCTTATGCAATTGCAACAGTTTTTCATAGATGGCAGTGACCAATCTCAAAATTACATACTTCTGTGTATAGAGAGAAGATGGACATTCAGTGAAAGAGAAATCAAGAGCTGAGAGAAGCATGTTTTCTAGTTGTTCTTTGCACATTTCCAGTAGTTCCAGTGAGCTCTAGTCAGGCTTAATGCCCAGTTTGGTAGGTACTGGAGAAGACTGAATTAAAAGAATGTAGTTTCTCTCCTGATGGATTTATGATTTTAAGGTACAGTAACAAGTGAAAAAAGCATCAAAACAGGAGCTGGAGAGAAACTTGTTAGAGGCTGGGACTAGTGCTACTGAATGATAGATTAGCTTTGTGATTGTGGTATGTAGAGGTGTGTCTTGCCAGCATCATTCTTGAATAATGACATTGAGTAGGTTAGTGCTGTCCTTCAAACTGTAGATGCTCTTGCTGTTATTTTGTGGATGTTGCAGAAACCTGCTTAGTGGGCAGAGGATGAGAAAAGAAATTGTAGGACAGGCAACAAGAAGCGTGATGGAGTGCCTCTTTTACTGTACCCTTCTGTACTGAAGAAGGAAGATGCTACACAAAACAGTTTGTGTGCCTAGATATTGAAAAGAAATTATGTGAAGTGGATAAGAACTTTGCTTTGTTGTCTTGAGGAACAGTTTGTAACCAGAAAACTTTTCAGTAAAGCAGGAGTGAAGGATGCTACATTTGTTCAGAAAATGTATTTTAATAGTCTGCTAGGAGACTATCAAAGGAAGATGAACTTCCGTTCTCATTGTGATACTTCATTTCTGTGTCTTTGTTTCCTGTATTCTGTTCCAGTTTGTGTTTTGTGATTGCGACATCCTTTTGTACTATCAAATGCAAGAAAAATACTTAACAGTAATGCTTCTTAAGGCATAAAGCATAAGGTGACACTTGCTATACAGGAGGTAAAACAAGATTATCTTAGGCCATTAACTTTACCCAGTACAAGGCTTGAACTCAGCACAGAGGACATATTGTCTTAATTATACCAAACCATCTCTTTTTAAAGAAAGAGAATAGTGCCACTGGCAAGTGCAGGGAGACTAAACTGGCACCACTGCCAGGAGACCCACGTGTGCCTGGGCCTCAGTCACATGACATACACAGATTTACACTGTAGAGACAGAAGGAACTTTCAATATTCTTCTCAACTTTAATGTGGCTAGAATGCCTTCCCATCCGCAAGCATGGCTGTCACTGTGAGTCCAGCAAGTTGAAAAGATGTGCTCACTGGCATACTATGTAAGGAGAATTCTTGTATCAACTTAAAGAATTGGTAAAACTGGAAAATGGACTGGTACAGCCTGTTATATCAGAGACAGATCCAAAGTATATATAGTTGCAGACAATAATCAAGAAAAGTATTGCTGAGCCCTGTGTGTTATGAGCTAGAGTATTCAATGTCCTAAAGCAGAGATGCCAGTATTATAAGGATGATCAGGGTTTTGCAAAGCTCCCCTCTTGTCCTTGTAATCTCTGAAGGAAATGGGATGAACAGCATGAAGAAGGCTGTACTGTGTCATACCAAAGGTCTACTTGTCTTGGTAGTCTGTCTCTCACAGTGACCAGGTTTGGATACCTGGGGGTACTGTAAAGATAAAGCAGTAATATAGTGATACTTTTTTTTAGTCTTCTCTTAGCCCAGTGTCCTGCCTCAAAAAGATGTACAAATTTTCTTCAAGGCTGGAGAAAACATTTTTGAACTTTTGGTTATAGTATTTGTCCTGCAACTGGATTTAAATATATTTTTACAAGGACACATCCTGATGATGAAAACATCAAGTAAGGATTAGCGTATCTTTGTTTGTAATCAGTTTTCTTATTAATTACCCTCTTTATAAGTAAATAGCATCTTCTCTTGGAGTATTTTTTCTCTAATATCAACATCCTGACATTGTTTCTTACAATGCTTTTTTTCCAGCAAGGTTGAAAAGTCTTGTTCTTTCTTTACAGTGAGGCTTTTTTGACATGTATTTGTATGCCCAGTCAACAAATCCTATGTAATCCACTAACCCATATAAATCATTTTTCATAAGCTTCATATGGTAAAACTTGTCATTTAACCTTTAATTGTACTCCTGCATGAAAATCCCCAGTATTCCACATCCATATGCATTCAGTTCTAGTGTCTACACTTAAAGCATTCTTCAGAGTTACAGAAGAGTCACCTACGGTACTCCTTATAGAGTGTTCTAATATTGCTATTCAGGCTTCATATACTCATATAGCCAAATATGCTGCTAGCCTTTGCTGCACAAATGCTGCTGTAACACTACCGTAGGAGGTGGTTTTCAGGCAGTTGAGTCTGAACCTAAAGTTCTTAGCAATGCTTTTCAATGTACGAGGTCCTAGAAAGTAAGAAATTTTTTTTTAATTCAAAAATTTATTGCATTTCCTTTAGCAGTATTATAGTGCAATTTTGTACCAATCATATTTATAATTTGCAATACTTAAGAGCTCAGTCTGTTTAGTTTTATCAGAAGAACATCAGAGGTGTCATGCCTGTGTGGTAGTAAACCCTTTATGGCATTGGAAATATTAAGTAATAAAGCATCTTTTGTCTTGCAGATGGGCATAAAAATGAGCCTAGGCTGCTTAGATTGGTGCATATGAGATTTCATTGCTGGAGGCATTTCTAAGAGGGCCATGATCTGAGACTGGTCTGGCCTGACCAGAGCCCTTGGGCACTGCTGAAGTCCTTGAATTTTCCCTCCGGTTTTGACAGCACCAGATAGTGAGCCAAAGGTACCATCAGTTGCATTTTAGCTTCCTCCTGCTGTCAAAGAGGGCTCTCCTAGAGATAGCTCACAGACAGGTCTACTCAAAGTCTGTGAAGAGCTGCCTTGTGCATGTCCCAAATATTTTATGAGGTCATAAGATTTAGCTGTTTGATAGGGGTTGGACTCTGCGTTCTTGGGACTCTATTTTAAGGGTAACATGTAAATAAGAAAGATTCCTGCTTGTATTTCTCTGTTTTAAATAAGATGCGTATTCTCTGAATGAGGCTCTTGCAGAATCTCTGTTCTGATTATAGAAACTGGAAATAAATCAATATATGAAAGAAGTGTTTTATCTGATATAAAGCAAACTGAGTTTAGATTGGGGGAAGAGAGGTTTCGCTGACATCTGACTAGATTTACAGTATTGGGCTCTCCATTAATCTGCATGCTTCCTTGACCGTTTCCGTAAATATGTAAGATAAAC
Organism: Promerops cafer; assembly: GCA_013398275.1. Taxonomy (NCBI): domain Eukaryota; kingdom Metazoa; phylum Chordata; class Aves; order Passeriformes; family Nectariniidae; genus Promerops; species Promerops cafer. Next base: position 856,995 of record VZSE01013367.1, on the reverse strand, counting down.
TGTAATCTGAAGGTCTGTAGGGAGTTACTGTGCTTTTCTTGCTTTGAATTGCAAACTTGAATGAAGGATTTGAGGTAATTTATCATGTCCATTCTTTGGAGTTTTTTTGTAATGATTTTGTTTCCCAGTTTGTCAGGACATTGTCTCTAGACAAGTGAGATGCTCCCTGTTTGGAATTTGAAACAATTCCAGAGTTTCTTAAATAGCCTTTCATTTCTAAGCCACTGCTTCAGATCTGCCCAGTCCCAAATGGGATGTCATTTAAATGAGCAGGTCAGTTTCAACCGATAGTTTAATGGATATCAATTAATTTTGCCAACACTAACATCCTTTTAAGGTAGATGGGCATCATTCTTTTTTACCATTATAACAGTGACTTCAAAGATCAAATGAACAGAGGACTTGGAATTTTCTTTTGCCTATGCTTGTGTCCCAGTATTAATAGCTATGCATATTTGTGGTAGAAGTGACACAGGAATCCCTTTACCTTAAGTGTTCCAACTAATAAACTGTAAAAATTAGATCCCAAGTGGACTGAATGTTTTTAAACAAAATGATCAAGATCCTTTGGAAATGGCTTCAAGTTTTCAACACCATATTGGGAGTAGAGGGTTGTCCAATTTTTAAAAGTGATTATTTTCCTCTCTCATCTACAAGCTGCACCTGTGAGAATTGGGAGGTGTTCCCAGTGAAATGTGCTGATTTCTGTTAGGTATGAGTAGTTGGAACAAGGAGCAATAGATTGTCTTATGGGAAGGGCTCAGATTTGGCAAACTACTGGTAATGTCAAAAATTTCAGATGTCTAAAAATTAGCTGTTTCAGTCTTACACCTTCTTGCAATTTTGTAATTTTTAAATATTGAGTAATGAAGCATTTAATCTGATAATTGGATTAATTTCTATTTAAAAAGGAAATGCTGAATGGTGCTTTTTAACATGTCCTTAATTTTACATCCCAGGGCTGAGAATTTTCTCAGTTCAGTTTGAATAACTGGTGATAAGTTTGATAACAGGGCTGACTATGATGGCATTTATCAATTTTGGTATTTTTCAAACCAGGAAACCTTGCTTCGTGCTTTTCCAGCTCATAAAAATCAACTGAAACTACAGATGAATACAAGTAGACTTGCTATGTATTAATGGAGAACTTCTCACATATAAATAAAAGGGTATTTCAAATCTGGGGTACAAATTTTGTTCTCTACTGATATAGTGCAATTTCCCAATAAGAACAGATACTTAGTTTTTAAATGAAATTAGTATAGGGTTTCAAAGTGGTAAATTACATTAATTTAATTCATTTTTAGTGGGGGAGTGACAGGGAGGTGTCTAAATATGAGAACGTGAGCAGATCTTAGGAGTTGCTGCAACAGGGCAGATGTAGCACACAGAGTTTTCAAAACACACATTAAAAATGTACCTGGAGGTTGGAGAATTGCACCTAAAGATTGGAGAACTCTTCCTCTGAGAAGTGTCATAGCTCACAGAATGCCTGCAGGTGCAGTGATGGCAGTTTAGTTTATCAGTGGTTCTGATAAACTAATGCCAGCACTGACACTGATGTTTCCCTAGTAATTTTGACACCAGCTTCCTGAGAGGTTCACCAGTGTTGCCTTAGGGCTCTTCTTCAACCTGCTTCACAAAATAATTTGCAGGTGCTTGGACTCACTTAGCCCTCTTCCATGGGGAAACAGATGTTCCCATTTTGAGCCAGACACTCCTACTGCTGAATGTTGTATGGTGAGTGAAAGAAGTCCCGTGTTTCCTTTCTTGGCTGTCCAGTGAACAGCAAGGGGAGCTTTAGTGAGTCTTTTATCCCTTGCTGGTCCTTTCAGATACTGTGGAGACAGGAAGGAGGGAATTAGAGATGCAGGGTTTGATTCCTGGCTGGGGAGGGGGGGCCATGAGGTGTGGCTGTTGTCCTGCACTCAAACAATGCAGGGGCTACTTGGGGAAGGTGACATTTCACTCTCCTTCCCGCACTGATAGGCTGCACGGCTCTAAACCATGAGCTTCATCTGCTTACATATGGATTTAGACATTTAAACAAGAATCTTCAGCACCCTCACCCACCCCTCAAGTAACAAATAGAAAAAAGCAGAAAATCTGTGCTCTGATGACAAAGCTGCAATTTGAGTGGCCCATGTTGCTGTAATCAGTGCCCTTCTGCATGTACAGTGCAATGCAGTCAGGCACTTGCATGATTTGGGTTTGAGGGTTGTGTGTCTCAGCCTGTCCATGAGGTTCCTGCCTTAGTGTAGGACAATTGAGACTCTGAATGTACAGCTGCTGGCATGGATTTTTTTTCTCCCCCTTACTTAGGCTGACTTCAAGCTTTATTTACTGCACAGCATGCAGACTCCACTCTGTAGAGGAAAGAAGTAATTTCCTTGTTAGGATCTTCAGGGTACCTCCTGCTATGACAGCTTAGAATGTTAATGAATTTGTGTGCTGAGCGTTTGGATGTTATTGTCACCCTTATTGCATAAGTGAGGAGTTTGAGACTGAGGCAAAACCCAGGAGTTATCTCTGAATTTGAGAGGCCTAAGATGAGATACACAGACACTGGCAATTTGCAGGGACTGGCTTTGTACCCTTTGTACCCTTTTGTGGGTACAAAGTTTCCTACAGACTTCCTTAGCAGCTATAAGTGCTCAGAGCTTCTGGGTATCCAGCCACAATTACTGATGAGGTGAGGAGCGCTGTCCCTATTGCTGAAGTCTTTCTATGGCTTCTCAGCTAAGAGAGAGAGGGCAGCAGGCAGGCATCTCTCCAGGGCTGATGGTCAGTTGCTTTCATCGTGAGAACCCGGACAGCCTCCTGCTTTGTCCTTTGTGTCATTGGGTCTGACTCATTTGTGCTCATCTCCTTTAGTTCTTGCCCTTCACCTCTCTGGAGGCATGACTTCTATGCTCTGTATGGAGTTAGAATCTCGAAAATAAACTCTGTAATCATTTGATTTGGCATTATTGTAAAGTGTATCGACCAAGGGACAACTTAGGATGGCAGAAAAGTGTTTTCTTCCTTTTTGAGTATTTTTATTTGTAACTATATATATGTATATCTGTGTGTATATATATTATTTATTTTTGAGCTAGGACTTGGTGTGTATTCACATTGCATTGGAGTTCCCTTATAAAGGTATTTTAATTTCCCCAAATATGTTTTGTCTCTGGAAATACTATGATTCCTAGACTTCAAAGGAATTGAAAGAGCAGCCCCAAATGCATAGTATCATAGAGAATCTGCTGTGAAATAACTTGTCTACTACATCTCAAGAAAGAGCAATAGGTAGGTAGGTAAAAACTTGCTATGGAATAATCACACTTTATATACTTTTACCTGAACATCATAGGATGACATGGATTTTGACTCATGTCTTGCAGTGATGTTTCAAGTATCATCCTCTTGATTCTTTTCTCTAAACTACAGAGTAATGATTGTCTAGTGAAGTAAACTTGACTGTTGTTTAACAAATGATAAGCTGCCTTCTAATGCCCAATTCAGCAATGTTTTAAAATATCAGAAGTCTTAGTGTGTATTTTGGGAAGAGTGCCCTTGTAGCCAATCATTTGACTGATCTGTATTGGAAAAAAAGAGAAGGGTACAAAGAGAAAATGGTACTGACTATTGTCTATATTATCCTAGGTCTTGTTCTGTTCTCTCCATGGACTCTTGGTTTACATCTTCTAGAGAAATTAGTGCATCTTTAAAGAAACCAAAAAGACAAACACAACCAACCTCCCTCTACAAGCTTTTTTGTGTTTGTTTGTTAGATGTGGGTTGGCAGGCTCTGTTTGCAGCTGAATACCCATTTTCTCGTGTAAACTGATTCCATTAAGCTGAAAGATGAAAATCAAAATGTTTGAATTTCCATTAATGCCATTTTGGGACTGGACGGATAGCTGCAATTGTGATTTTCTTATCCTTGCAGTAAAGTACTGCAGTCCACATCATTCCTTGCTCACACATTACACCTCACACCTGTGCTAAGTGGGCATTTTCTGAGGAAAGTGCACTGTTTGCTCAACAGAAGCATAAAAGATGACACATGGTATGTTGCTGTACACCTTCTCTCTGCTAATCGCTGTGGATAAAGTGATGATGGTGCACTCCCATATGGCTTAGAAACAACTCTGCTGAAAACCACAAATTTATTTCAGGTAAGTTACATCCCACATGTATGTATACTTATGTTACTGTGTATTTGTTCCTGGGAGGAACCCAAATGCTTGTCACAAATAACTGGCAACTGGAAGCATCAGAACTTGGGTATTTAGAATATGTCTACTCTCTGTCATTCTGCAAGTACCTCAAGTGTTTAGGATATGGATGAGTACAACTTCTACTGCTTGTCACTGAACTACTGCTGGTAATTGAAAATTGGAATACAGTGTTCCCTGGAGAGTTTGTCATGGAGCTCAAGAGGTTAATATGTAGTTATATGATGATACTATAATTTTATATGCATCTGCAGATACTGCTAATAGACATTAAAGTGGGCATTTACATCCTTATTATGGGTCAGTACTTGATGTCATAATAAAAAAGTCACATCAGAAAAGTACAGGATAAAAATCTGATCATGCACATTTTGGAATGTAAATGGCTTTAAAATTCAAATTGTCACCTGGTGGGAGGATCAGGAAGGAGTCAGAACAAGGGCAAAGGGGCAAAGCTGTGAGACACAAGGGGCAAGATAAAGGAGGAAGATGAGACAGGCAGGAGTAGGCCTTTGCTTGGGCAGTTTATATCCATATGAATACTATACCCCATTACTTAAGCCCTTCATGTCATCTCATTAAACATAAGCTTGAGTGAAAGGTGTACTTTATAATGGGGTGTGAAGGTCAGTAAACTCCAGATCTTCTATCTTTCCACAGAGTTCAAATCTGCTCTGTGTTGTGAAGGCTAGAACATCATGTGGGTTAATGCAGGGTGTCCATTTGGAAAGCAACATCAAAGCTAATAAAGTTTTCAAGGCAAGACAACAGCTGAAACTCTCTCCTAAGTCTGCCCTAAGTAAATATACAAGTAATGCTGCAACTACTGGCCCCAGAGCCCGAGGAGGGGAGGGTACTGAGGAGAAAGACTTTGAATTCTGAAGGGTTGTGTAGCTTAAAAACGGTGGATAAGTACCATGAGGACTAGAGCAGTGTGTATGATGCATGTGCAGCTGGATATATCAAGATACAGTGAGTTCAGTTGCAGATGCACTCAAAGGGTTTCCAGCATCACCTTGAGTGTCTGTGGAGCTGAAACCCTAAAGCATGTAGAAATTTGGAAAGGTTTTGACTTTCTATTTCTCCACTACTTCTTCATCCAAGCACATCCTAAAGCACTCTAAAAAGTCTGCAGTTGACTGAAATTTTAGGGATTTTTTTTTTCTTGTTGGAAATACAGGATGCAAGGCCATGAAGTGAGGTAAACGGTTTATGACTGATGGAAGGAAAAGTCTTGTCCTTGCATCTCCACTGCGTTGTTTCTTCATGCTTGGCTGTAAGCTCCTGCTGCTTACCTTTCCCTCCTTTGACTCCTCTGAGTCACATCAACCACTTCAACTGCAAAAAATGACTTGATTTCTGCTGGTTTAGTCAGTTGATTTGGCTTGATTGATGTGCACAAGGAGTGCTAGAGGCAGCCCAAGGTATGATGGCAGGACTGGGACTGGGGAGTTGGGTGGGCTGAGAGAAAGTCCTGGGAATAATGATTTGAATGAGGGAGGCTCACACAACTGGCAAGCACCAAGGTTTTAACTTTGGCTCAATTGTATACAGATCTGTGCCCACCACCCCATGGTCTCCAAGGGTTCAACAGCTCATAGGAAATCCACACAGTGCAAGGCTCCAAGAGGGGCTTTGAGGGGGTGCTAAAGTCACATGGCCAAGAACTGTGTATGCCTCTTCTCACAGGTGATCCTTAAGGGTTTTGACACTATCTTTAGCTGAGGAGAGAAGGGACGTCTCCTGTGTCATAACTGCATATGCTTCCTAAATAGAGATTATGGCTGAAAAGGACTTGCCTGCTCTAAAGAACCCAAAGAGTTGTTTACATGGGTGTCTTCTCATTGGGGTCTGATTTGTTTATCTATGAAGCACAATGAATGATGGGGAAAAATTATTGAAAATACTTGGTCTCTCTACATCATGTTGCTTGTGATGAGAACCAGCTTTTCAGGTAAATGAGAATATTAATAAAAATGCCATCTGTCTTTTGCAACAGCTTTCAGTAAAAGTACTGAAATGTTAAGGCCCAGGAACAGCCTGCTCTGCAAGTTTTTGGGATCTGCTATCTGAAGGCAATTTTCTCAGGAAAACAGGAGGCACAGAGAGAAGTTAAAATTTTGCAAGGATTGTAGAGCAGATCTGTAGCAGACCTGAAAGGCTTTTGAAATTGCATCACTAGAGGCCTTATATTTCTGTGTCCCTACACTAATGAGGTGCAAATAAAACGCCAAGATCCACTCCATTCAGTGGATCAGTGAGACACCAAGCAGGCTGGTGGCAATCAGTCGGCTACTGAGTCATTTAGCGATTAATGGATCCTTGTTTGTGAATGGGCACGTCCCTTGGCTCAGATCGCTTTAGGCTGCTGAGAGAACAGGAATGGAGAAGTCCATCCCCCTGTTTGCAATTAGTGTTTGTTATTAAATGCTGACAGTGTGTTCTGTCCTCTCATGTATCTCATCTTTGTTTATGCACTGAATGTTGGCACAGGCTTCTGTGCTGTAATGTCTTGAATTAGCTGCTGTTGAAAGGAGTCCAAGGAGCAGTGTGCTCTGAGGAGGACAGGAGGGTAGGAAAGTGGCTTGGCACCAAAAGAGCAGGAGCAATTCTGAGGGAAGGATGAAAATGGGTTTAGTTAAGTGGGAGGCTGGCAAGGACCAAACAGCAGTGAGTCTGTGCACGTCTCTGCTCTCATATGTGAGGCCAAACACTTTGGTGGGAATAAGGAGCTGGACAGGAAGTGTAACTGATGGCAGGAAGGGGAGATAGCTCTGGAAATGGTTTAGTAGAAGGTGATTTTGGCAGACATGGTATCTTCAGGTAGATAGATGGTGCTTGACTTAGGAAGCATGGGACCTAAGAGGAGGAGACTGCAATCACTGGAGATCACCATAGGGATAGAAATATATAGAGAAGTGATAACAGAACTCAAGCTGTCTATGGAGGATGAGGAAGAGACTAAAAGCAGAGAGAAGAATGGAGAAAAAAAAATACTGTCATCTCTGAACCCCCATCTGATTTGAAGGGCATCAGTGCATGTGTAGGACAAGAGAGTGGCATCAGCCCTCTGATTGGGAGAGCAGACTTATTCCAATCTGTGGGTTTTACACAGCTCCTAGGAGGTTTAAGATGCAACATCTGGGCTAAATACTAAGGCAAGTGTAATGTCTGCAGCTCTCTGCCCATCTCTGTGGTGCTGCAGCAGTGTGTGGCACAACAAGCACAGTTGTTGGCCATTTTGTAGGTCACATCTTTCATCTGTTTGTCTGATGAGAAAAAATGTGCCAGGGTCTACAAGGAACAGGTATAGTTTGGTTATAAGATGCCAGGACTTTGAGCTCTGTCTCCTGCAGCCCATCTGCTCAGAATGGCTACAAGTTACTTTAAGATGAGAAGTAAACCCAAAGTGAGTTGATATTTTTTTTCTTTCTCTAGGAGCCCAGATACCATCTCTGCCACTCCTCTCCTGCTTTCTTCAATGGGGGGGTGAAATGTTAAATAGGAATAAACAATTCATCCTGTTGGAGTGCTACTTGATTATAACACTTACCATGTTTCTTCGCACAGTGGGAATAGACAGGGAAGGGTAGCATGAGGCCAAGTTTGCCTCCACTGGATGCATTCACTCACTATGTCAGCCTGTGACCTGACTGGTTACGGATTTGTTTGGTCCATCTGAGTCACATTCCTAAAATAGAGGTAGCTTTGGCAGTTGTGCCAACTAGGACCTTGATGTTCACTGGTCACCCAGAGTGGACTGAGACAAACAGCATTATCAGGTACTGTTTATTGATCACCAGGTGATCTGTGTGTAACTGCCTCTCTGTGTTTTGCTGTTTTGTCCTGTGAATATTTTACTCTAGTCTCTGCAAACTTTGCTCCAGAGTATCTTTGTCCAGAGTATCTTTGTGACTGCTTCTAGTTACTTCAGATATTTTGGATGCACAGCTCTCTTTAATCCAGAGCTCATTTGTTGGAGCAAATTGGGGTCCACATCACCAGAAGGATACCTTGCTCCAGTCAGTACTCACCTAGCCCAACTGGAGTGAGCATCTTTATCTTTTCCCATCTCTTACTTAGTCTTTCCTGGTCTTCCCATCCCTCTGAGGCTACTCTGCCACTGCTTCTCCCCCATAGCCCACATTCAGGTGTGGCTCTTTAAAAGCAATCTCTGTCAATATTTGTCATTAATCTGTTTCCATTTTTATTTATAAAAGAAAGAGAGAGAGTGAGAACAGAACAGCAGCAGTAGCAGGGCAATTGCAGATGAATAATGAAAGGATTCATCACAGCCATACCAGGATATATATATTTTTTGCAGCCAAGCGAGACGGATTCCCATCACAGCTCGGGGACTCGTTCCACACAACCACTCATCTTTCATGCTGGGGGGAAGGGAAAGGTGGAGACAGTATCATTATGGATGTAACGGGGCTCTGAAGTGACTGGTCAAGGTTGCTGCTTCAGTCACAAGGAATCTGCTTACAGGAATTTTCTTTCCAGCAGGTGTTATTGCCTGGTAAAGTGGCCTTCTACAGCAGTCTGCCACTTGTGAAAGGGAGGCTTAGGGTTTGCTAATGGGGATGCTTGCTAAGCGTTCAAGTCACCAAGGAAGGACAGAATGTCCAAGTGAGGATTTGTTTGTCGCAGGAGTGACAAACTTGTCTGAGATGGAATGAGGGACACACTGGGCAATGCAGGTGTCTTTCTCACATTTTTGTCACTTGAGCCCACTCTCAAGTTCTCTGTCATATCAACAAACACCTCTCAGCTTGCCCTGTACTATCTAACTTTATAAATCCATCTGTCCTGTTGAACACAAATGTTTTGTTCTTCTTGTTCCCTTTTAGTAGGTTAGGTAGATGAAAATTTGTCAGATGGGAGTGTTGAAGCATTCTGGGGTCTGGAAGGACTCTGTGAAACCAGAAGGGAAAGAGCTGCCATTTATAAAGGATGAAAACAACAACCAACCAACCAAACCCAAAAAACTACCCCACACAAACACACACAAACAAACAACAAATGCTTGAAATATGTCAGATTGATTGGGGTGTGCACTCAGATCCAGAAAGGTCTCTGTTTTATCCTGTCTTCCAAGTCCAGAGTAGCAGTGTCAGTGCTTCAATGCTGTTTGACCTCTGTGTGCCTGGGTGCACACAGATGCAGTGGTTATATTCCTCCACAGCTGAAGAGATAGTCTGACTCTCCAGACCTCTTGTGCTTGTGAGGCAATCCAGGCAATGCAATTGCTGTTCTGAGGCAGACATGAGCTGTGCTGAGTAATTCTCAGATGCAGAAGTGCAGTTAACTGTCTTCTCCTGGGGCTTCGAGGCTCTGAGGAGTTTAAGGAAAGAGCATAACATGTGACTATATTTTTCCATCTAGGAACGCATAAAGCAGGTTGATTTAAAGGGCAGGATGGCCTTATTTTCAGGTTCTGCAATGACCTGTATTGCTGGGTATCAGTTCCACTTCCACTTCTGGAGACTGCATCAGCCCATAAAAAGCACAAAAGACCTTATCCTAAGGGACTGTATATTTGTCAGGCTTCTTGGCATCCTGGAGTACTTCATGCATCTCGGGAAAGGCGTTAACATCAGGGTATTCCTGTATTAAATACTTCTTCCTCTTAATTAAAGCTGTTGGTGGCAATCCCAGTTGGATGGGAGGGTTCAATAAAATGCCACAGCTGAAGTGATCCTTCAAAAAGTAAGACAAGCAAATATGTTGCTTTGGTGGACCTTTAGGACTGTCATCTTGGCAGGGAGAAAAAGAGTTGTGACCCATTCTATTCCAGACCCTGCTAGTGCTCAGTTTTTCCTGTATGAAATCACAGCTTTGCCAGCAGTAGGGGGATCAGGGAAAAGTGACCTGTTTCTCAAGCAGCCCCTCTATTTCCTTTTTGTACCCAGGGAATGCAATACAGTGCTTAGAAGCTTAGACTCAGTCTGTATTTTTCACCATTCTGGCTCTAACATATGTCTCCCCTTGGGAAACCATTTGGTCCATTTCCCCATACTCTGGCACAGGTTTATGACATGTCATTATGAACTGGATGTCATCCAGTTTGGCTATATGATCTAGCTCTATTTACACATCCTACTAGGTCTCCATATCCATCCCTAGATAAGGACTCTTGGTTGCTCATCATCGAGAAGGATTTTCTGTTGAATATGGAAATTCTCAGGATATACAAAAGGAGGAAGCTTCTATATGGAGTGTTTGCTTATTAAAAAAACCAAAAAAAAAGGCAAAAAGAGTGCTTCAGCCATGATAGGTCTCATTGTCATAGGTCTCAGCTGCAGAAGTTGATTCTTATATAGCCTTTGGTTAGTAGCTTCTTACTTTTTTCCTGAAGGAACCTTTTTTTTGTATCTCCATAGGATCAGGTCCCTGACAGTGATTAAGAAACTGTTATTGCTCATGGTCACCTCCTGACCTTGGCTGGATATAGCCAAGTGTTTGGACATTAAGGGAAAACAAAAAAACACATCAGCTTACTTGTGTTTACAAAACTGGGTTTCATGGGAGGGTGAGAACCTTGAGTAGTTCTGAAAATGCTGTGCTCCTTCTGTTTTTCTTGGTGGCATTACAGATTATTAATGGAAAGCTTGCTTTGTCACAGCCTAGGAGATTGCCTTGCTTCTAACTGGTGCTTCCCAGGTAGATATAAACTTGATGTGTAATAAATGTGCAGTAATGTGTTTGTGGAGGAGAAGGTTCTCTTCTGACTCCTACCAGTGGATAGTTTATGAGATCTCATCCCTCTGGTCACCTTTGTCCCAGTGATACTCTGACTGAATTATTTTGTTTAAAGTTTCTAGTGGCTCCATGCAGTGACTAACTTAGGGCATTCATTATTTGGTCTCCATGTCTATTCTGTCTAGACCCCTCCTCTTCCTCCAAACACTCCCAACCAGACCAGTAGCTTGTGACTCTGTTCTGTTGAAGGTCCCAGTTTCCAGGGCTTCTTGCTGTGTACCCCCTGACACAGGCAGTAGCACCATGGTACAAGGTGATGACCAATTCTCTATCAGGGTATCACTGAGACATTTTGCATTTAAGTAAAGAAGATACATTTTCTTTAGCCTTGAAGAATCTGTAAAATATTGCGCATAAGAAAATTATTTGTCTTGCCAAAGGCTTGTGATGCAGCAGCACACAGTTTTTTACTGGAGATGTCTCCTCCCAGACATGTAGGCTCTTCTCAACTGGAAGTATTTAACACCCTATTAGTTTCTGATGTGTGCTTTAATATATTGGTGATCTCAATGTTCCCTGAGAGGCTTCGAATTATGAGGATATAACAGGTGCAGGTTTGCATAACCTTCTTTGAAATGCTTCACTCCATCTGATCCAAACTTAGGTTATTTTAATGTGAATGTGCTGAAAAATCTGTACAGTATCAAATGAGTGGTGGGTGAAGAGCTCTTAACTCCTCCAACAAAGGTTGTATGACGAAAACTGACCAAGTGGCCTTCTGGAAAAGTAGTACTTCAAAGAATCTGAGGACCAAGGTGCCCTGAGCTACTGCTGTAGCCTGTGGGATCAATGTAAACTCGGTCTTTCCTTTCCTTCTGCACTCCTATAGTCCCTAGAAGGTTTTGGCCAATATTGAAGTTCATCTGCCCCTAAGGCTTTCCAGACTTTGAATAGGAGCATTTACTGGTCAGAGAACATACTGTCCAAGCAGAGAAGGATGTGGGTGTAGGCCACAAGTAGTAAAGGTGAGGAAGGGCAGGATGATACATGATCTGTTATGACATCAGTGTGAAATGGAATGGCAAAAAAGAGATGCTGCTAAACTGTTGATTGCTGAATTAATTGTCCTTAACCTAAAGGACTTGAGCCAGAGCATCTCAGGATGCTAGCTAAAGCACACTGAAAGTCATCAGGGAAGATACATGTATGAAGGTATGTGCAGGCAGGAAGAAGAATCAAGATAAGAGGTAGATGTGTTTTAATTAGAGATCTAGCTGGAGAACAGAGCTCACATTTTGGAGATGTTAACAGAGAAATATGGTTTGGGTTGAAAGCTGAGCAATTTTTTGTTCCTTATACCTTAACCTATTGTCCACCTTCTTTGGGTTTTTTAATTTCGAAATCAAGACTGCCCTGCTGGTAGTGTGCACGCATTTTGTTCTGTGTATGCCCTACCAAAGCAGTGGGAGCCAGCTAGAGAACGGTGTTCACCTGTCCCCAGGCTTCCTCCCTTGTGTTCTTTCTTTCTGGTGAAGGAGGCACAAGAGAAGACCCAGGCTCAGTATAGATCCACCTCAGGTTTGAGGCCTGAGTTGGGGAGGTGCTTTGCTGGTGACAGTGGCATGGTGATAAGTCTTGCTCTGTTTTCTGCAGTCTCCATTATTTGCGTTTCAAAGCTGCTTTCAATGAAAAGGTCCCTCTTTCTAAGAGCAATGTAAGAGGCCAAACCATTACCTGTGGGAATAGTATTTTCTGGGCCCATGCTATTGAGTGGCAGCACTTCAGCAGTGTCTTCCCTGAAGAGGTCAGTCACCCCAGTTGTTGCTTTGCCAGGGCTGCTCTCAAGTGATTCCTTCTTGTGTCTGATGGCATGAAGGCAAAGCGAATCTTCCCTTGCTGATTCCTGCAGCAGTGAGAAGAATTGAAGAGTTGTAATGATTTCACCCAGTTTCTGCTGTACATTTCTGGTTAAGGACCTGAAGGCAGTGCTGGCATCAGGGGCATGGAGCTGTTGAATCCTACTCTGCCTGGGTCTGAAAAGTTGTAAAACAATGAAAAGGGCTGTTTCAGCTGTTCTTGTCTGCAACAGCTATGGTGGCTGATGGGCTCAGCTTAGATAGGATAGAGACTTGGGGTTCTATCTGAGGAAGCATTTGAACTCAAGCTTTACAAAGACTGAAAGTCCAGCAAATGAGCCAGGCCCTCCACTGTTCTGTGTCTTGTTCAGGAACAGATATCCCAGTTGCAGAGACAGTTTTTTCAAACAAGTTACCAAGAAAACACAGACGACTTCTCTAATATTTTTAAAGTGAATACACAACATCAAAGCAATATTAGCACCTTAATTCAGAAAGTGAGAGATCAAAAGCTATTTTCCCCCAGTTGCTATTAATGGAAGTTACCCTCCTTCATTACCCCTTTACTCTTGCAAGTCACTGGAGTAAAGAAGATGATTCAGTGGTGGAGTTCTGAATGTCTCACCAAAAGCCAAGGCATGACTGGGACAGTGAGGCTGGATCATCCTAGCACAAGATGAAGAACTACTTAAAGGTGTCTGATCTGTGTCCCTTTTGAGGATAGGCAGAGTTTCACCCTTTGTATTTGGAATTTTTCAGAGGTGCTGAATTTCCATTGAAATTGCAGGGAACACAGGTGTCTTTTGTAGGCTCAACTGAGTCTTAACAAATACGCCAGCTCTCCTAAATAAGGCTGCTGTCTTGCTGATCTGTGCCCAGAACCAGAGGCTGCAAGGAGCATGTGTAAACAAGGTGTCCCAATGTGTTACCTGTCAGTCCCTGAATTTCTATGTTTGCCTCAGGAGAGTGGTGAGGAGAAGCTGGGCTGCTCAGTTTGACCTTGCTTTTTAATTTTTTCCCTGTTTTTTGGTTTGTTTGTGTGTGTATGTGGTTGTGGTTTTTGTTTGTTTTTCTCTTTGCACGTGCCTCTAATTGATCTTGAAAAAAAGGGACAGTTAAAGAAGACACTAAGGTGAAATGAAGCCATAACTGTGACTGGAGACTTTTATTAAGTGTGGCAAAATTCTCTGGGCTGCGTATAAATTGTTTATTGATTTTGGTATGGCTGGATGCTCTGGAGTAATCGCCTGCAGAACCACTAGAGAGCGAGCAGAGAGGAGAGGGCTTTGCCAGGCCTCTGCTGCTTCCTGCCCCTGTCTGCTCTTCCTCCTGGCTGTGCTAGTGGTCTCCTCTTTAACCTGTAAATGAGCAGCCCCAGCTGGATGACTCCTGCAGCCCAGAGTGGGGCTCTGCCCTGCTGTTCCAGAAATGGCTGATGAAAGAATATAGGAAGGGAAGAGATGGCTTTGGAGCATGTATCATACAAGTAATGGTGTTGCTGAGACTTAAACTGCCCTTTGGCTCTTCCACCTGTTGGTTGTTACAGAGAGAAACCCGTCTGTGACAGTCAGCAAGGTTAGTCATCTCTGAGCTTGCCTAGCCATGGGGCAGGTCAGTTTTGTGACAGGGCAGAGATGAACATGTTAGTGTTTCTCAGTAGTGTCAGTGCTGTGAAGTTTTGCCTCAGTATCCCCTGCTTGCTCTCAAATGCCCTTCTCCTCTGCCAAAACTGCAGGATGCTGTGTGCAGTGAGCCAGCCTGCCTCCCCTATGCTGGTCTGTAAGCCCAGGAAAACTTCAGCCCCTCCTGATTTTTCCTTTGCTTTCTGTTACAACATTAGGGTGGTTTAGTGCTCTATTTCAGTAAACTACTTTATACAGAGATTTTTCTCATCCCAGTTGAGGAGCTGTCCTGGCAGAACTGGAGTTTCTGTTTTGTTTACTTCCCATCGGAGGTGCCGCACATTTTCTATGTTACTTTTGCACAACAGCAGTGAAATCCTTAATTGTTTCTTATCCAGAGTGCTATGACTAATGTGTATTCCTAAAATATACTGTCTCTTCAGGTCCAAGGATGATATAGAAAGAAAAGCAATATTTTTTTGACATTTGATTGGGAAAGTGAGTGAATTACCTGACACCTGCTGCACAGTTAATACCCCTTCTTCTTCTACAGGCAGGGTGCTGGTAGTTGGTGGGAGGTTTTATTCTCTGTCTCTGTCATTCAGAGTCCATATTTTAATCAGGTGGTAGCATAGATTGGTTTAATTTATTTTCTTCTATGGAGGACTTCTGAGGCCTGTGTGACCATTAAGTGAATGATACTCTCTGTGGAGAGAATCTCCACAGAGTAAATCTCTCTGTGGAGAGAAGAAGTGGATTTGTCCACCTGTTAGGCCCCTTGAAGTCAGCTGAGCTTTAGTAAAAGTGTGAGAAATTCTGTTTTTAGAAGATACAGTAACAAACTCTATTCCTTTCTTAATCATCTAATCTATATATGAGAGTGGGAATATGAAGCCAGAGTAAAGGTAAGATACTCTTCTGCATCACTGGGCAAAATTTTCGGGTGGTGATGTAGATTCGATAAAGAAATGTTTTTTGCTTTGCATGTACATAATATTTCTGTAATGAAAAAGAAGGGTAAATGTGTATTAGTTTAAAATTTCATTTTCTGGAGGGCATAATATTAATGGAAGGGAAAAATATCTCTAAAGTGTTGGCGATTTAACTCCAAGGTTTTGAAATGGGATAAAATAATCTAAATAAAAATTTGCATCTATCTAGAGAGTTCTCTGACAAAAATGGCACGTGAACATTAGTGCTAGAAACAGCAGTAACTGCTTCAACTCTTTATATATATATATATTTACCCCTATAATAAAGGTCAGAATTTTAACTTACTGTCGAATAAGGACAGTGAATTATGCTGATGTTGGTCAGTGTACTTTGGCTAGGAGATGTGAATGCTGTAACAGCATCTGCATTAATCTGCACTGGTATTTCAAAGCATTTACTGTGTATGTACATCACGTAAACTTTTGTAATGCTTAGTTGCTTGAATGAACTAAGATGATTGATTTATTTCCTCTCACAGAAAAAAAAATCTCATAGTTAAAGCTGCAAAACTTTTTGCCATGGCTTATGTTCCCTGACTACAAGGTCTTGCTCACAACTGTTGTAGATTTCTGATTCAGTTCCTTGTCTTGGCAATTTTTGAACTCCCACCCTTGGGAAGATCAGCGTGGCTTTAAATTCCTCAGTCCTGCACTTCAGACTGAAGGAGTTATTTTTAACCTATCTTGACCTCTGCCTGAGCAAGAATAAAATAGGGATTGGGCAGAATATGACACAAATCAATAGGTTATCCCAACAGATATGATCTTTGGCACTGTTTTGCCTTGGACACTTGCTGCAGTAACAAAGATAAATGGTGATTTGTTAACATTGTGATCTAGGGACTGGGTGGCTCAGTGGATCGTGTGGTGGCCTCTGACCTCTGGGTCTGCAAGCTCTGAACATCAAGATGAAATCTCATTCTGATAGTAAGAAGGAAAAAGAGGTCCACAAGGGTTGGATGATTTTGGTTCAGTGCTGATCACAGTGCTCCAAAAAACATCCCAACAAGGATTGAATAGACAATACCTCATGACAAAAGGGAATATGGGGAAATAGGATGGGAACTGCAATAGAGAGCTAGTGATCAGTTACTGCAGGCTAAGACTTTCAGTGCTTTTATGGGGTGATACTAGAGCACTCAGAGCCACTTTGTCTCTTTGCCTACCTATCAAAGAGGACTTGCATCGCAGACAATTTGTGGTGGCTTCAAGTAAAAATTCAATTTGTTTCATGAAACAGCCTTGATTTCATTTTCTGGGACAGTATCTGCATGTCCTTTGATTACTGAAAGCTAGTGATGAGGGGTCTTTTGGGGAGCTGAAGTATCAGAAACCTCAGATATATTTGTGATCCAGTCATGTCTCTACTAACCTTGTGTGATCTGTTCCATTATCTCTAGAGTCCTGTTGCAGGTCCTCTGTAGATAGCTGGCTTTTAATATGTTCTCAGATGCACACAGTTTGTCTTTCAGCAGTCCAAGATGGTGTATTCTCATCAGGTGAAAATAGAGTCCTGCAACAGAATTTCCTCCAGGACATCTGCAAGGATTGGTAAGCAGTGTTTGAAGACAATTCTGTGTTGTAACTTATCTCATGTAAGCAGGTGTAAGCCACAGAAAAGTGAGTTCTCTTCTCCCTTGGCTGGTGCATAGTTCCCCCTGCCATTAGGAGGCAGTATGGCAGTATTTCATTCTGAACTGAATCCAGCGACTTCAGTCTTTTGGTTCTGTATCTCTTTCCAGTTCTTTCTACAAGACTGGCACTGTGCTCTCAGATGCTTTACCATGGTAAGCACATTCTGTCAGTCTTGACTAGTCAAGGGGACAAAAAGCTTGCACCTGTGGGGGAAAAGGGCTCTAGCAACTGCCTCATTGATGTAAGCAAGATGTTTACATAGTGCTTTTAATCTTTCCCTTGTTGTAGATCCTAGGGTTACTTGAGAGCTCATGCAGTGCTTGGGAGCCCTAAATTTATCTCTGCAATAGTCCCCTCCAGCATCTGTCCCTCCAGCTTTGTATTTTGCTTTGGGCTGTGCACTGCTGGGTTAGAGAGAATAATGTGAATCTTGTCATTGAGAGCAACCTCTTTTCCATGTTTTAACTCACCCCATCCATCAGTAAGTAGTACCAATACCAAAAATGAGCTGGAATTGCAATGGGTCAGTGCAGACTTCTGCTCGTGTCTGTGTTTAATATCATCTTACTGTTGCCAATTGCTCTTGAATCTCAAATGGGGAGCCTGCTTTTAATCCGTAGATTACATAACCTATGGGTTGCTCGCAGCACACATTCATTTCTTGAGATGTCACAGAAGGAAGTTTGAGCCAAAAAATCTGGTCCTACATGTTCCTCTCCTCATGAGGTTCCTGAAAACTCAGCCCACTCTCTTCCTTGTCTCAGACCAAGGCACATTTTTGTATCCTGCCCAGGTGCCTGTTCTGTGTCACATTACTCCAAGTCTGTCATGACACTTGTTTCTCTGGAGACAGGGGCTGCAGCCTGCCCATAACCAGAAACCTCCAGCTCTATCCCTTTCCTTGCATGGGAGCATAGATTGCCCTGCCATTCTTGCATGTCAGTCCTTTGACTGGATGCTGTGTTCCTGTCTCCTGCAGCCCAGCCCAGAGCTTGTCGTAGCTCCAGGATGTGCAGAGCAAAGTGCACTGGGCAGACTGAGTGAAAGCACCTCCAGTGCTTTCCCCTGCAGCCAGCATGCCACTGTCATCAGACTGCCACTACTGCCTTCCTATGTACAAAGGACAGTTGGGGCTGAGCTTGGTGCATGCATTGAGCAGGGTGGTTTCTGGGCCAGGAATATGTGCATTTCACAATGCATGTGAAATGACACCCAAAGTGGCCATGGCTGTAGGCCTGCTGTACATGTCCAGGTATGCTGCATTAGCACAGCTCTCTTTGCCTACCAGGCCTGCATTCATGTTAAAAAAAAATAAGTGGGAAAAAAACCCAACCAACAAAAAAAGAAAGAACTGGAGAGAGAGGCTAACAGCCTAGCAAGACCTACTTTTCACTATATTTTTAGCCTCTGATTTTATTTTTCCCAGTATAATTCTAGATTAACTGTTTCATTGTTTGTTCAGGTTGAGATCAAGTTTAACTGATCTAGAATTCTCTGCCAACATCCTGTTTGTCCTCTTCAAACTACAGGATTTTCTGTATCATTACTTCAGTCATGTTTCATGTTGGATGGGTTTTTTGTTTTTAAAAAGGTGTTAAGTGACATCACTGGTGAGTTCTTTGGAGCTCTCTGAGTTGTTCCAATTGAAAGTTTTTACTTTTGAAAGATATTTTCACATGTCTTGAATATAAAAAACAAAGGATCTCCTTCACTGTAAGATATATGGCATGAGCCATCTTCTGTTCTTTGGGTTTTAGAGAGAATTAGTAGCTACAGATTTCTGCCATCTCTCCAACTATCTAGGCCTGGACAAGGATATTCTTTCTACCACAATATCTAGTTTTATAAGGAGACAGGTCTATGAGTGTGTTGCTGGGAAATAATGTTTTTTTAAAGATGTGAAGATAAGAAATAAACTGCTCAATCTTCTTTGTCATACAGCTCTGCCAAAGGCCCAGTTTGCTTTGCTCTCCTGAAAATAGCTTTGCATATTTCTTGGTACAAATAGCCTTTTAGGGGTTTTATTCTGAAGGATTTGTATTCTTATGGAGAGACACACTGGAGAAGTTGATACTTGTACAGCATGCTGCATTCAGAACACAGCTGTTGCTGGCAGAGTGGTCAGTGGTACCTCTGATAAGGCATGAGCCATTCCCTCACTGGTGCTAGAAAAAATGGCTGTAGTTTGATGGGTTTGGGAGTTGCCAGGTTCAGTTCATCATCTTAGAGCAGCTGTTTTTCTCTCTGGTCCTGGCCCTGGCCCATCTGTTCATGGGTGCCATGAGAAGAGTTGTTGTCCAGAGGCGGTAACTGCAGAGCTGGTGCGAAGTAGCAAGCAGGTCATGTCACTTCTTCACCTCCTCCTACTCCAGAAATACCTCTGCAACAAATTAATGTCTTCTGAGATCTGTTTGTAGAATCATTGAATTACAAAATAATTCAGGAGAGAGATTAGAAGAGATTTCAGGAGGTTTCTGATACAGTCCCTTGCTTAAGGAAGGATTAACACTGAATTCATACTAGGTTGCTCAGGTCTTTATGGAGTTAGATCATGAAAGCCTACAAAAATTAAGGTTGTACAGCCTGTCTGTGCAGCTCATTTCAATGCTTGGTTGACATCATGCTGGAAAAGCTTTTTCTTCTGTCCAGTTTGAACCTCTTGTTTCCATTTTTTATCTGTTGTGTACTGCCAGTTCATGACCCACTGTAAAGAGCCTGTCTCCCCGTTCTCAATAAGATGCTTATTGAAAGCCTGCTGCTAGGTCCCTCTAAAACCTTCTCCAGGCTCAACAAACCTGGGTCCCTCAGTCTCTCATCACAGGGCAAATGCTCCAAACTGCTGATTCCCTCATTCACCCTCCATTTCTTGGACCAGTTTATCAATCTTTCTCTTGTAATGAGGTATCTAATCTAGACAACATATTCTAGATGGAGTTTGGCAAGTGCCAGGTGAAGTGGAATAACTACATCCCTTGGATCTGTGTGGCTGTGGTCCTGTGAGTGCCATGCAGGGCACTGTTTGTTGTTTTTGCTGCCAGGGTGCACTGATGGCTCGTGTTCAGCTTAAAAGCCATCAGGCCCCCAGGTCCTCTTCAGCAGAGCTGCTACCCAGGCAGGCAGACCCTAGTATGTACTGTCACAGTAGATTATTTCTTCCAAGGTATAGGGCTTTTGCATTTGTCCTTGCTGAATTTCATGAGGTTCATGTTAGCCCTGCAGCCCCTCTAGGGCATTTTGGATGGCAACCCTGCCTTAAGCATATCAAGCAGTCTCCCCAGTTTGGTGTCAAGTGCAAGCTTGCTAAGGGTGTGCTTTGTTGCATCCTCTAGGTCATGGATACAGATGTTAAACAGGACAGGTCCTCTGCATGTATCTTGTTACTGGCCTACAGGTTGGGTACAAACATGGCACTCTGAGATTCATCATCCAACCTGGTTTTAACTCATCTGATAGTCCACTCATAATGGTTTACTATCAGTCTTGAGGCATTCTGGGAAACAGTGCTGAATGTTTTGCTGAAGTCAAGGTAAATGTCTTCCATGCCTCTCCCCTTGTCCACAAGTGCTATCATTTTATCACAGGAGAGCATCAGGTTGGTCAGGCATGATTTATTCTTCGAACATCCACACTGACTGTTCCTAATCACCTTCTTCTCCTTTGTGTGCCCAAAATACATTCTAAGGGGACTAACTACATGATTTTCCCAAGGACACAGGTGAGGGTGATTGACCCTAATTTATTAGATTTTGGACCTCTTGAAAATGGATCAGAAGGAAGTTATAGGTCAGAGAGAAACCCATAGTCTGTAAAGTCAGCTACTTTCAGCTGCTTTTTCCTAGTCAGCTCTCAGCCAGCACAGAGTTGCTGGCAGTGTGCATGGAGGAGGTAAGAGAGCTTTCTGGCTGCCTCAGGTTTGTTACCAAGGGATGTGAGAAGCCAGGAAGGAAGGGCTAAATTGCGGGTTGGAGCATGTGGTGGGTTTTCTCATGAACTGGACTTTAAGCAGCAGCTGATGAAGCTAAGGGTTTGCTATTTGAGCAAACCTAATCACAGTCTCTGGGCAAATACATTTATTTCATAGAAATTAAGATCTCCGAGGGATTCCGTTTAGGGGCCTTAAAGGCCTTTCCCTGCAACTCCATGCAGTGTCACTCTGCCTCTCACTGAGGAAGGTCTGCTTTCATGCTTGGGCATCTGCCTTCATCTTTGTTCTCTATCTCTCCCCTTCCTTGAGGAGGAAAATGGGCCTCTACTTCAACCCCAGAAAATGTTATGCACATTGGAAAGACACATTTGCCCTGCTCTCTTCCTTGAGAAAAGTTCAGATGAAAGTAAATGCATGTTTTTTTCCAACTCCAGTGAGACAGTTCTAGCATTGGTGTAATTTCTCTCAAGGTGTAATTGTCAACATTGTATTAGTGTTCCACAGCTTAAATGCAGCAGTTGTAATCAAAGCTGCAAAATTCCACTGTATATTGAGAGGCTTTCTGTGCTCACTTCCTTCTTGCAAGAAATCTAGAGAGAGATTTCCCCTGTTGGCAGGCCAGGAGGAAGGTTGAGAGACGAGAAGAGGTGGTTATTGGGAGCACTCCTTTGACCTCCTGCTGGCCTCAGGGCAAGACGGGAGGTTTCAGCCCAGAATCAGATGTTGCTTTGTTTTTGTCAGCTCACTTGCAGTTGCCTCAGGTGAGAGAAGTAGCTCTGCTGGGAAGCTGTCCCATCACTAGCACTTTCCCAGAAGGAAATAGAGATTTCCATGTGCTTCTAAATGGACGAATTTGCAGTGAGAGGCTTTCCGGGGCAAAATGTGACCCTTACATCCACAGGCATGCCCACATGTCAAAATTCAAGTATCTTCAGCTAAATTTTTCAGATACCTTTATACAAATTCTTGGGTTCTTCAGTATGTACATTTGTTCTCTCTATCCTAGCTTTTCATAAAATAACAGAATATCCTGAGAGCATGTTGGAAGGGACCCACAGGGATTATCAAAATCCAACTCCTGGTCCTGCACAGGACAGCTGCAAGAATCACATCATGTATGTTAGAGCATTGGACAAACCTTTCTTGAACTGTGTTAGGCTTGGTGCTGTGACCACTTCCCTGGGGAGCCTTTTCCAGTGCCCAATCACCCTCTGGGTGAAGAACCTCTTCCCAATATCCAACTTAAACCTCCCCTGACTCAGCTTCAGGCCATTCCCTCAGGTCCTGCCACTGATCACCAGACAGAAGAGCTCAGTGTCTGCCCCTCCCCTTCCCCTCATGAGGAAGTTGTAACTGCAATGAGGTTTCCCCTCACTCTTCTCCAGGCTGAACAGACCGAGTGGCCTCAGCTGCTCTCATACGGTTTCTCCTCCCGATCCTTCACCATCTTCATTGCCCTCCTTTGGACACTCTCTAATAGCTTTATATCCTTCTTATATTCTGGCACCCAAAACTGCCCCCAGCACTCGAGGTGAGGCTGCCCCAGGGCAGAGCAGAGTGGGACAATCCCCTCCCTTGCCTGGCTGTGCCTGATGCACTCCAGGACAGGGTTGGCCCTCCTGGCTGCCAGGGCACTGCTGGCTCAGATTCAACTTGTCATTGATCAGGACTCCCTTTCTGCAGCACTGCTTTTCAGCATCTCATTTTCCAGTCTGTACTTACATCCACAGTGGCCCCATCCCAGGTGCAGAACCTGGCATTTGTCTTTCTTAAACTTCATATGGCTGATGACTGCCCATCTCCATAATTTTCAAGGTCTCTTTGCAGAGCCTCTCTGCCTTCAAGGGAGTCAACAGCTCCTCCCAGTCCTGTACGTTCAGCATTCTGAAGATGTCAAAGAACTGGACCAAGGATGGAGCCCTGTGAAACCCCACTAGTGACCAGTCACCAGTTTGATGTCATCCCATTTGCTATAATCCTTTATGGTTCACTGATGAACCAGTTGTTTACCCATCTCATCACTTGTTTATCCAGCTGTGTGCTGGATATTTTGTCCAGAAGGATACTGTGAGAGACAGTATCTAAAACTTTACTGGAATCCAAAAAGATTACATGGAGTGGCTTCCCTTGATCAACTAGGTAGGTTGCCTCTTTGTAAAAGGAAATGAGATTTGGCAAGCAGGACTTTCCTCTCATGAAGCCATACTGTCTGTGACCAATGACTTCATTGTATTTCAGGTGTTTTTCAGCATCTTCCAGAATAATCTTCTTCATAATTTTACCAGTCACTGCAGTGAGACTGACAGACCTGTAGTTTCCGTTGTCATCTTCTTTCCCTACTTAAAAATTGCTACGATGTTACCCAGCTTCCAGTCAACTGGAAGATTCCCAAGACCATTCAAAAATTGTGGAGAGAGGCTTTGCGATGACATCAAGATGCTTTTTGAGTATTCTCAGTGAATCCTGTCAGGCCCTATAGACTTACAGGGATACAGCTGGAACAGCAGATCCCACACAAGTTCAAGGTAAGCTGGAAGTTGATTGTTCTCACAGTCATGGTTCTCCAGCTCAGGGCACTGTGTCTCCCTTAGCCCATCATCGGTGCTGAAGACAGAAGCAAAAAAAGCCTTGAACACCTCTGTCTTGACTCTGTCCCTGTTTGTGAGGTGACTATCCTCATCCTGTAATGGTCCACTGTTATTTCTGCTCTGCCTTTTGTAATTAACATATTTTGAAAACCTTTTTATTTTCACCCACAGTAAGAGAACAAGAGAAACATGCTCAGGGAAGGAGAGATAGGGGATAGGGACCACTGATGGGGTGGGGGAAGGATTTGGGTTCTCTCAGTGGAAACTGAAGTGTAAAAGAAATAGTGATAATGTAGAACACCTTGGGGGCAGGTAATGGCATCTGCAAAGATAGCATGGGGAACAAACTACGTTGGGAAAGTGCTCTTGACTTTCAGGTGTTGTTGCTTATTCACTCATGTTTTCATTGACTAATACTTTACAGAAATCTGATCACTGGTGAAGCATTTGATTCAACTATATGAAACTCCGTTAGCAATGTGTGATTGTTCTCCAGATAGGAGGAGGAATGAGGACTTAAAACTGATCAAAGTATGATGATGCTTGTAAAAGAATTATATAAGCTTGAGATAGAAAGATCTGGTCTTTGCCGTTGCAAAGCTGGTTGTTTAATAGCCTGAATGGCCAGTGAGGAGGGACAGGAATCACCATTCAAGCTGGTATGATTAATCCTTTTGATTAGATATACAGAAGAGGTGGTAAAGTGACCATTAATTAAATGTGCAAAGGATACTAAATTTGGAACACTGTAACCAATGCCTGCAGTGTGGAGATGCTAAGGGATTTGAAATTAGAAGCAAAAGTAAGAAAGAAATGTTCCTGCTGCCAGGACATATGGCAGTAAAAGAAAACCACATTGAACACGGTGTGTGGAGATGAGAAACCTAAAAACCATGGCGCCAGAAGAAGATGCAGCCATGTCAAAGTATTTATTTTGTGTCTGGAAGCTGGTAAGTTGCTGTCTGTTGGAGGAAATCTGAGACTGTGCTACATGGAGAGAGAAAAGAGGCAGCCTCATTATTTGAGGAAGACAATGGAAAACTTCCCAGAGGCTTTCCAGAGGTTTGGTTATGGCCTGTAGACTGTGTCTGAGTGCTGATGAATGAGCCAGTGGGAGAGTGGTCAGAAGCACCATGTGCACCCAACTGAGTCAGTGCTCTGCCTTTGCATCAGGGGACCCATGTCCTTTGTAAAGAGCTCCACCTTTAGGGTGTCCACAGGGGAAAGTACCTAATCACAGAGTCACAAGGGTTCTGAATGGGAGGCAGGATTAGGAGCAGAAGGATTTTGCTACAATGCAGGAGCTGAATGACAAGGAAGAAAATGAGTGAGGTCAATGGTCAAATGCGTTTTAACCAACTTGCTCTGGCCTTCTCCAGTGCTCCCCTCCCAACATCTCCAGGGAGCTGTGCAAGCATGGTCTCCTAGTCAACACTGTACCCAGGGTAACCTTTGGTGGAGAAACAGAGGAGCATGGAAGTAATGAGATAAATACCAGGGAGCTATTAATGTGGGTGAGCCAGACTCAGGCCTGGGAGTCCCAGGATTTTGTTGTGGCATTAGAGTATAATTTTCTGTGTTTTGTCCATTTATCATTTGAGAGAGAAAAGAGAACAATATAGATCCTGGAGGTTAACTTTCACCCTTTTTGTTGGGGAATCTGCCTCATTGTCAGCCTAGACTGCTTTGAGCCATTGCTGCAGGATGTTCTCCCCTATGCCCCTGACATTCCTGTTCAACTGGGACATGTGGTAAGCATGCTCCTACATCTCCCACCAGCTGTAGGTGGCAGCTCTGGTCAGTGAGGTAGGTGATGTGAGAGGACTCTGAGGACTTCATTCCTTGAAGAAGAATTCTGCATGTCTCTCTCTCCTGTCTGGGTGCCTTGAGTGCTCTGCATCTCTGCGTGTGGGCTTTCCCGTGAGCAGGGTCATGGATGCTCCCAGAGGTGCTCACAGCAGTGACAAAGTCTCTATATAGCCTTTGTAGTGCTCAGGAGAGGCTGACACAGGCTGAGTAGATGTAAATAAGCTTTCCTTGGGGTTAGTTGTACCATGCACCTTATCAGTCTCGAGAGGTTCTGCTGTGGAGCAGGGAGAAGTGAGAAGATTAAATGGAATATATATTAAAACTGTTTTGTAGAGTAGCATTGATCCTGACAGACTGAAGAATCACTTTTACAAAAAGCTTTGAATGAAGTATTGCTACTCTGTTTAGATACTGGGACTGGCTGATCCTGGGCTCTTACAGTATGTGGGAAATGCTGTCTGCAAGAGGGGGATTTCAGCAGTGCTGGGTTGCCAGTCTGTAAAGGTCATGGAAGGGTGAGGCAGAGATGGGAAATGTAAAAAGGGAAGCTTATCAGTTTTGCCTTTGATGGCTCTTTCTACCCTGCAGTGCTTTCCATCCTGACCTCTGCAACTTGTTCCAGTGGCCAGTACAGTTGTTCTGCCTCTGGGTAACGTGGCAGATTTACCTTACCACACCTTTCTCCTCATCTAGAGAGACAAAGGAGGGTGGTCTAGATATAAAAAGGTGCAGGGGAGTTACACAGGAAAGAGCCATCCAGCACTTGACATAAAGCTAGGTGGGGTGACATGTACAAGTATAGAAGTCATAATGCCAATTGGCACCAATTATCTCCCTGCTCTGAGTCCTGTTTCCCAGCCTGGCTGATGCTTCAGAAGAGTCCAGTTTGGGGGAAAGGTGTTTTTCTCTGTCTACTGTTCTGAGGTTGACTTCAATTTTGGATATTCTTTGGCTTTTCTCCAAGAAGGTGAAGAAAACCACCACTCCAGCTGGTGGCACATTGGGAAGCTCAGGGGACAGTTTTGTATGCTCTCATCTCTTTTTGTAAGAACTTAGATATAGAAACAGCTATTGTCAGTACACAAGGCCTAAAGACAAATCACCACTTAAGCCAAAGAACTGCCAGCCAATTTATCTATGAAGGTTGTGGAATATTCCCTCAGGTGGCATCCAGTCACTGATGTGGGCTTGGGTGCACTGTTATTCACTGATGTTCAGAGTTTTACCAGCTTATGAGTTTTAATTGAATCACTGACTGTCATGATGATAATTTTATGTGAAGAGGCAGATTGTTCTAAACTACTGTGATACTCTTGCAGCAAGTTTTGGCTGCTGTCAGTGAGGAGGACTGAAGAACCTGTATAGATCACACTATATTCAAATATCTATCTGATACAATTTTTAATTCTGCTTAAGCTGTGCTACTTAACTCAGTGCTACTTGGTGGGGTAATTCCCATGAGTTAATATGGTTTCATATGTTCTATATACTCCGGAAACTTTTCTCTCTCAGCTTTGCATTCCTGTTTCTGCTCTCTTCCAGAAGATACTCAGTGCTAACCAGCTATTATGGATCTCTCTGAGGGCATGGTTTCCTTTTGCTCTTTTTGGTGGCATGTAAGGAAGGAAAAAGATGGAGAACAGCAGCATTTCTCCTGAGAGATTCCCCTGGCATACTACTGGAGACAGTGCTAATGTAGTGCACAGAACACAGGGACAAAAATTCCTGTCTATTATCACTTAGTATTTCCTTTCTGGTGTATCTGAATAAGGATGGATTTTTTCCCTCCTCTTTTTTATTCTCCTTGCCACCATTGTGGAGTGAAAGGTAATTTCCATTTAACTATGTTTCCCGTATTCCCTTGGAACTTCCAGGCGTATTGAAGTGCTCTCTGAGGGCAGTCAACATTGCCTGGCTTTGGCTGATGCTGAATTTCACCAACAGTTTTCTGCTTTTCTATCCAGCCGTGTCACTCTGAGGTTCTTCTCAGTCCACTTTTATCTTGATTAATTTAAATGAAGCTGTCATCTGCATTTTTCTACCACCTGTTCTTCTCAGTTTCCAGGTCATTCACAATATACCTCAGTAGCCCTAGCACAGAGCCTGGTGTGACTAAGTTTTTGAGCTGTACGTATTCTGAAGAGTAGCTGTTCATTCTATACTAACATTTTCAGTTTAATACACTTTATCATTTGTGACACAGCTTTTGTTCCACAGATGTTGGTTTTCCAAGAATATCTCTGAAAAAAGTGTTACCTGAAGGTCTAGATTGTCAGCTGGTTACCTCTCAAAGCTGTTGCAGAGGTATTTTTAAAGAAGTCCACTAAACAGAGGACCAACTCTTGTTCAGGAGTGAGAGCACTGACTAAATTAGTACTGTAAGTTAATTATTTGTATATTGTTGTATATAGTTATACAGTTTTAATTATTTAAGCTCATAATTCTAACTCAAATTTTCATGGGCATAGGGGTCAGACCATTGAGTCAGGGAATTGAAGAGCTTCTCTTCAGTGTGGATTTACTCTTCCCTCACATCCTTCATGGATGAGCTCAGTCATTTGTTGTAGAGACCCATTCAGGGACTCACTGGGAAAGGTATGACATACAGAGAAATGGCAAATTCTTCTTGAACATTGTCACATTTAGATGCTCTGACACCAGTCATAGAGAAGTCAGAGGCTGATATAGTCCTCACCCATGGGATGTGAAAAATGACACTGGGTGGTTATTGAAGAGAATTACCTTTGCAGTCCTTCCCCTTGAAGAGTCTCCTTTAGGCTAATTTCTAAGAGAGGGAAATGAGCACCAAGGAGTTAGTAGGAGGCTGGTTTTGTGGGACACTTCACCCCTGAGAAGTCATTATGGAACTGAGGTTTTCTCAGGACTTATGGATGGATGCCCTTGGTCTATTTCATCATCCAGTGCTTTGCTCTCCCTTCATTGTGGTGTTCCTGGTTCCCTGCAGTACTGAGCCTTACAATACTGCTGCTATTCTCTGCTCACTGGCATGTGCTTCCCAGGTGCTCATACCCTCCTGCTTCTGCGGCTGACCCTGTGATGACAGCTGCCTGGCTGCCTATCAAAGGTTCCATTTAGAGTTAGCCCAAGAGCAGACAGAAGGCTGCAGTGTTACACCCCGAAATCTGACACAGTGTGGCTTGCCTGCTTTTCAGTGGGTCCCTGACAGCCTTTCAGCTCATGTCTGTCAGACCCTTGCCAGGCACACAAGTTCACTTCCATCTTGGAAGAAGGGGAGAGAGAAGTGACATTTCACCGAGCGGTGTGCACACTGAGGGATGTAGGGAGATAAGGCAGGATCACAGAAGCAACTGAAATCCCCAGCGGATATTGCGTTGCTGGCTGGATTGACAGGTTAAATGTGTTGCTGGGACAAGTATCCCTGCTCCCTCTGTCCCAGAGGACTGTGCAGTGAGAACAGCACTCAGTCCTAATGAATCTTGTCCTACATTGGGACCAGTTTTGTCGTAGCCTGGCAGGAGGATTTTCATGGAGAATTTGTTTCCAAATTTCAACAGGAGCTACCAATAGGATGGCTTTTTAAATAAGTAAGTTCACTTAGCAAACAGCAGCAGCAAATGAACAGAAACCCTGATGTGGCCAGGGATGAAATACTAGCATTTTTCAAATCCGTTTAGTGACGACAGCCCCTGGGCACTGGTTCAGGTCCTTGTGTTAGGGGGCTGTTTGCAAAGCACTAAGCTAACTTACAGCCAAAATCTGTCAGCTTCTTCCTGGAGCTCAGGAGGGCAAAACTTGTCTTACTTATTGACAAACTAAGTCTGGTCTAAAAACTTAATAGCTTTGCATTTCTTTCATCTCAAGATACTTAGGATACACCACTCAAGAGCACAAGCTTCAGGTAGTGTTTTCGCTGCTCCAGACTACAGGCAAGGAAAAGGAAACAGTTTTGTTCAAGAGCAAAGTGAGGTGACTTGTTTGAAGAGCACCACTTCAGTGACTACAGATGACCGTGATGTACTGAAAGGCCTCCCTGTTGCATCACAGCAGTGTGATGTTCAAACAGTCCTGGCTTGGAGAACCTTCCTGCACAGCTCTGAACTGCTCCTGCCCATGGCTGAATTTTCTGGGGAAGTTATTTGTTCAAATGCTAATCTAGCCTTGACTAGTTGACCAGCTCTGGTGGATGGCTGCACAGGATGGCATGGCTATTGTCAAGCACAAGTTTTCCCTTCTTGGAAAGATATTACTCTGTCCTTGGGTAAGGTGAAAGTTGTATGGGTAGCCTTTTCGTTGAGGTTATTTGTTCCTACCTGGTCTCTACCAGTAAAGCTCTGCCAGCTGTGCCATGTGAGTGGTAGTTTCAGCCCAGCACCCACTACAGAGCATCCCTCGTACAGAAACTAAGTCTAGGGCTCCTGAACTGGGGAACGTGGTGTCAGCTCTCAGGAAATGGATGTCAGAATGGAACGAGGGTCTTCCCAAGGAATTTTCTGTGTAGTCAGTGGGGAAACACTGGTGACTGGCCAGTGCATGACCCAAGCTCTTACCTGTAGGTCCCAGGCCAGGGCACTGTCCCAGGCAAATGAGTGTGTTTCAGGAGAGGGGGAGAGTGCTGGGGGGTGCAAGGGGGAGTCAGTCCTGCTGGGTCAGCAGTAATGAACTAAGCCAATACAGGAGCGTCAGGGGATGAAAGGGCTGTGAGAAAGATGCCTAAGGCCAGGTGGTTTGCAAGGGCAGGAAGAGGAGGTGCACAATGCCTAGGGGATGAAATACTAGGCAGACAGGTTGATACAGCAGTGGGGCAGTGATGTGCTGTCATCCCGCAGCCAGTGTGGCAAAATTGCACCAAGGCACTGTGTGCCCTGCTAGCTGACCTCTCCACATCACTCTTCATTCCCTGCCCACTCCTATACTTGGCAATGGAGGCACTGCCTTTGTTTTGTGCTGTGATCTGTGTCCTTTCTTCTAGGTACCATGACTCTGCAGTACCTTCTGCCTGTTGTTAATGCCCAGACTATTCAGCCCCATATCTAGAGTGTATTGTCCACTTCCTTCCCTCCCTTGTTTCACAACCACAGTCCCATTCTGCAGCCCTATTGCTCAGTTCTGTGTGCAGCAGTGCCCCTTGCAGTGCCTACCAAGAGTTTAATAAAGATCTACTGCCTGAGTTACCTTTAGCTTTTATAAGCCAAAAAATGCAAACAGCTTGTAAGCAGCATTCATTACCTTGCACGCCTTCAGCTGCTTATTGGATACACATCCCCCTCCCTCCAGCATCTCTCTCTTTTTTAATATGTTTTTTTTTAATTTGTTTTGATGAATGAGCGACAACCCTGACACCCGATTCGCTGAGATTAATAGAAACGACACAATATTTACGTCGCGCCGACGAGCAATTATCCTGCCATCTATCTTTGAGATTATCTTTCTGATTGAAAACTACTCATCCGTGTAATCGGAATTATTTGGAATTAGAAGGGAATTTATGGCCCCTCTCACTCTCCCTCCTATTTGCTTCTGCCTCCATCCTTCTTCCCCCTTCTTTAAGAGGGATCCTTTTATTCCTTCATTCCTTCCATCCTTCCTTCTTTCAGCCTTGTGGATGGACAATGTGCTTTGCTGTACAAGGATGATTGTTTCTGGAGACTGGGGAGACTGGGCCACACTGTGGCCAAGCAGGCACTGGGGACAGTGAGAATGCACTGAGGCTTGGACAGCAGCTGAGGGATGAAAGGCTCTCCAGAAGAAAGCTGGCATGGGAAGTGGATGCGTGGAGAATGTGATGCTGTGAAGGCTGAGCAGGCAGCACTGCTGTGACAGAATAACTGGGGGCACCTCACTTATCTTCATTTTCTCTGTTTTACTCTTCCTTCCTTATTACTCTGTTTTGAAGATGCCTTTCATTGGCCCACTGCTTTGTAAATGTGCTCCTTGTACATTTCTTTTATTCAAGTATTTTTCTGAAAGTATTTTTCCAGGTCACTCTGTACAGGAGAAGGACCTGTTCTTGTGGGCATCTTCCTGCATACTGTGAACCTTTCTGTAGCTGCTGCTGGTCCTCCTGCTTCTTCAACAGCCCCTGGAGACAGCCTGTTGTCCTCCAGTGTATGTGATGGAGAATGGCAGTCTGCTTCAATACTGTGTCCCCTAACACAAAGCTGTCTGTACAGGGCTTCTAGGAAATACTCTTGCTTATTTGTCATAGCTTTAAGGAGCTGATAAATGGTAAAGGACCTGTATTGTTTTTTCTTACTGGGAAGAGCTCTGTCTTTTGCATTTTTTTCAGAAGCAGTAGTGTTTCTCACACTTTATTTGACTTTCATTTTTTTTTCTGGCCTGTGATGCAGAAGAAGCAAGTAGTTACGTTGTGTCAGGTCACCTCTAGAGGCAGAAGACACAACTCTCCCTTGTTGGTGATTCCAAGACAGGACAGCAAAATTCTCAATTGCTTCTTCTCTTCTCTGAAAGCCCATCTCTGAGCACAGTCTTTAATGAAGCACTTACTACCTTTCCCCTCTCCTGGGTGAAGACAGGAGTGGGATGATCCTACTACATCTGGAGGAAAAAAATCTGTGCTGTCGCTCAGTCAGCACTGAGAACTACTCCTTCTCTGTAGAAGACAGAGCTTGATTTTATTTTTTTTTTTTTTTCTTTTTTGCAAGTGATTGTGGCAGAAACAGAGACAGGGAAGTGGATGTCAGGGGAAGTCAAGCAGCAAAGACGTTTTAAATGGATACAGTAGCATCTGTGTCCTTTGAGAACCACAATATGCAAAGGTCCTTGGGTCTTGTGAATCCTGATGGAGAAGAGAGAAGGGAGCACTGTAGGTTTCTGAACAAGTGCCATGTGCTACATGAGAGACACGGTCTGAGTGCTGAAGGAATTCGGCCTGAACTCAGTTGCAGAGATACCAGCTAACACAGAAGCCAGGCTGCAAAGATGTTTGATACGGAGAACAGTGTAAACAATTAATAACACAAGGATTTGGAAAAGGAAATGTGCTCTGAGGTACAGTTGCTCCATCAGCTCGAGAGATCTAGGCCCAGATGGGAATCCCTGATCCTTCCGCCCAGAACTACCCAATGTTGTTATTAATTAGTATGGAAATATTTTCCTTTCTTGAGAGAAGGCTGTTGAATTGCCAGCGGGATACTGGGGGGATGGGTGTATGCATGTGTGGGGCAGCCTATCAAGAAATTATTAATTAGGTTACTTCCCACTGCTGTTGACATGCAGGGGAAGGGGGTTGTTTGTGGGCCAAAATAAAAAGAAAAGAGAACCCGGAAGACTGGGATCAAGAATGGAAAGCATGAGGAAAAAAGGGAGATGGGTAGGACAAAGCTCACAGGCTGAAAGAGGTATGTGTAAAAAGACATTCCTAAGATTCCCAAAGCAGAAGATGAGAAAAATGAAACACCAGGATATGGTTAGAATCAAAGGGGGAACTCCCTTGAGACAGCAGCAGCATGGGTTGGACACAGCCACAGAAGGACTGACTGATCCTCTCCTGCCTTGTTACTGGTTTTGCAGTTCATGCTTCCACAAACTTGGCACCAAGGATTCCTCATGTCAGAGCAGGGATATTTTATGCCAACTGTCACTGTGAAACAGGAGACAATTTAGATGAGAAACTTCTTCGGTTGTAGACTACCTTCCTTTGCTGGCTGGGTCTTTTATCCCCCTTTCTTTGGAATGAGATCTTTATCAGCTTTGATGAATAATCATAAAAATATTCATTGGAATTTTTGCTTGGCTTTCTATATAATATTCAACCACTTACTACTTTTATCAAGGTCTTTTTGCAGTCTCCAGCTCTGTACTTCTGGTTCAGCCCTGGGGAGAGGGCTGAATGCAAGAAAACCCCAGCAGAAAGCAATAGTGTAGCCCTGTATATAAGCAGTAGGTGCTGCATTTGCAGTTCTGAGAGAGTGTCAGAACAAGAAAGAGATGAGAAATGTATGTGAGATTATGGGTTCAAGTAAGAGAAGGATCTATTCACAGAGGGGAAAGAAAACAGAGCAAGTGGGTTACCTAAAAATATCAGCGCAGGTTCCTGGCTCCCTTGCAGAGGGAAGAAATCAGTGCAGTTGTGATTATTCAGAGAAAGTGTTTTGGGTTTGCAAGGTGGGAGAAATGCAGTGATAAGACAAAGACACAGAATTGATACCTCATATGGGACCAACACAATCCAGATCTATTTATCCTGTGATCTGCCTCTAGAGAATGTAGCTGTCTGCTGCATTTTCTTCCAAGAAACTGGTCTACTATTGGAACATGCAGAGGATCTACCCACCCTCCTTGGAGTAATAGAGCACAGAAAGAAAACAGCTATCCAGATTGCAGCCTACCATCACCACTTCAAATCCTCAAGTTCCCTAAGAGATCAAGAGTGAACAGGGGTGGTTTGAAGCACAGAAACTGGTAAAAAGAGGCACTAAATCTGGAAGAATAATTTGGCTTTCAGTTTCAGAGGTTTGTGCACAATGGTGACAATTTATCAGTACGTGAAAGATTGTTGTTAGTCCATGCACATCTCAGGGGCCAAGGAAACTGTTAGCCCTAAATCTGCCACTAATTACAGAATCCAGGAGCACTCATGAAGTCCTTGCCTACTCTCTTCCTATGCTTCATATAATCAGATTAGGGTTGAGGTGGGATGATGCTCATCAGCAAGGAGAGATATGGCAGCACAAGAAGAGTGAAGCAGGAAGAAGCTGAGCACTGCACAGGTGAGGGCTACTGATTCTACATCCAGCTCTTTTTGGCCTTAGTTCCTTGTGGGTGTCACTTGTCTGTCTGGGTTTTTTTGTTTTTAAAGAAAATTAAGTACAAATAATTGTGTTCCTTAGAAAAATGCCCAGTCAGTTTAATTTGAATTTATTGTTAGGCCTGCTTTTCTAAGGGAATGCTAAGTATATGATTACAGTGGTTAAGTCTGTGTAGCTTTTTAATCTGTTATCTAATTTCAAATGCATTTTGCACCCAGTCAGAGTCTGAAAGGTATTAAGTTCAGACAAGTTTCATGAAATAGGTGACAGGTAGAGACCTTATTATTGTACCGTAGGGAAAGACTGCAGGATGAGCTCATGCTTTTTAGAGTCCAGGAAATCCACATGGGACAGGGATTGTCCAAATGCCCCAATTACAGAAGAGTTCAATTGAGGCTCACATCTTACTGTGAGTGCATCAGAGGATCCATTGTTTGGTCAGTGTCTCGCAGATTCTCTAGTGAATAGTAAGGCATGAGCTTCCTTCTTTTTGGACATTCATAATCCTGCTAATTCACGTGGATTCCCTGGAATTTAGTAAGAGGTGAGTAACAGTGCAGCCTCAGTATAATGGAGTTCAAAAGCCAGTCAAACACAACAGAGAAAGCTACTGCAAACAAGGCGTCTTTGTTTCAGATAGAAGATTTTAAAAGAAGTTAAGTTGAAGTGCAGATATAAAATTGCTGATGTCTGTACTGACTGTATCTTCTGCCCTCAACTTATGAGTGCCCCAGTTTTCATCAGACTCTTTGAGTACTGGTTTCACTGTGATTTTGGATCCCAGTAAAGTCCACCTGGTCCACTTCTGGTATGAATGTTACTTTGGTATGACATACTTAGTTCAGCATAGGTTCTTTGGAGATGTAAGCTAGACTAAGAAAAATGTGGTTATAGTTACATAACTTTTTTCAGTGAAATATTCTTGTAAAATCATTCTTGTGAAGTGGGATAGTTTCATTTGCACAAAAATGATGCTGACCAGGCCTCAAATTACAACGTATTTGCAGTAAAGACCATATTTGCATACTTACATATGCGTGGTGCTAAGTGTCAAAGGACCACAGGTTCTGAATGCTGCTTATAATAATAATAATAAGACCAATAACCTAAAAGTCTGTCTGGGGAGTCACCACAGTGTGTCTGTAATTAGTTGAAGTAAAAATTATCATTTATGAGGCATCTGGAAACATTAAGTCTCAGAGATGAACAGTACATATGTAGTCATCTCTGTCATGGCACAACCTCAATGACATTTTTGTCCATGACCTTCCTTACTTTTGCCTGCTCTGAACACTAAATAAAGGTAATGGCTGAAGAGCTTTTGTTTGCAATTTTGCCATTATGTAGACCACTGAGGCTGTCCATGGCTCACTTAACAATGTTTGCAAGGGTAACAGGTAACATTTTGCAAACATAATGTAGCAATGCAGGAGCAGTTTCTCTGTACAGTCTCACACATTCTGAAGAGGGAGCTGAATAAGAGTTTTCATTTATGGAGAACCTGGCTGAGGAAATCACCTTAGAAGGAGGGAATCAATGAGCAGTGCAGGGCAAGGAACTGCTTCCTTGTGGCTTTGGGCGTCAAGTCTTTTTTGCTCGTTTGCTCTTTGATTAAGCTTTTCTAGAGTGAGTAACAATTTCTCCAAGTTACTGCCACCACTCAGGACAATAGTAGTTAACACAGAAGACTGGAAAATAATTCTTGAAGAATGGAGTGCTTTGTTAAATTTCATAAGAGAACCACAGAGATTTAGGAAAATATTTTCTTGAGGAATTTGCCAATACCGTCAAGAAATATGAAATGCCCTATGATTACAAAGAGCAGTCCACATGCCTCTAAAATAGAGTCTCATTTTCTGCCTAATGACCAGTGACAAAATGAAAAATAAATTAATTTTTTTTCCAGACATGGACTGTTTTCTTTGAAAACTTAAGAAGGAGATATGAAAACATTTCCACAGGCTATATGTTTTATAACATCCCATTTTTACAAATTTAAAAATGTGAATTGTGTCATCTGATAAAGTGGCAGAAAGAAATTTCTTTGGGAGAATGACACGTATGTAGCTCAACAGCTTTTGAGAACAGGCTTCCAAAGAGAAGAAGGTAGCCTGTCTTTCAAGTTTCCATGGGGTTTCACCAGGTAAATGAATCCCAGGATCTCATGGCAAGGCACATAATATATTCAAGAAAGAGAGGTTCTGTTCTTGTCTATATTACTTAAGGTATATTAAGTCAGTGATAACTCAGCCTAGATATAATCTCATGGTGCTTTGCATTTGAATTAATATAGCCTGGATCTCATCTGGATATAAAATCCAAATGAATGAGGCTGTCTTTCTGCTGAAGTCCAAACCAGCTCATTAGGACCATGCTCAAATAGCCCTATATAGCTTTGCTTTGTTAACATACCTTTATTTGCTGTGTGGCATAAAAATGGGACTGCTCCTGGAGTTCCTGTTACCTGGCTGCAAAGCGATACTGCTGCCCAGCCTGGAAAGCACGCACGGGGCAGAATCCAACACTTCTGGTACAAAGCTTACTGTTGCACAGAGGTGGTAAAGGAAGGTTGTGATTTCATAGTGGGTTTTTTTCCCCAAGCTTGTAAGCACAGGACAGTTGTGTGGTACACGATGTGTCAGGGAAAAAGCTACTGTGAGTGCTTTAGATCTTCCTCCCTGTGCTCAGCGGGCAGTCACAGCTAGGCCGTGTGTGAGTGCGTGAGGTCATGCCTGTGACACATTCCTTAAGGGAGGAAACAGAAGAGGAGCTCGGCCTCACCTCCCAACAGCAGCAGGGCCCTAGGCAGAAGCGATGGAAGGGACTGGTTATTCCAGGTGAGGACAGGTCCAGGTGTGGCAAGAGCACAGACCAAAGCAACAGCAAGGGACTGAGCAACCAAATGTCTGCATCTGGAACACAGGCTCCACAGAAACCTTCCTCAAGCAGCTGTTTCCAAGGGGCTTTGGGTAAATCCACTTGAAGTTAAGAATTTGACAGATTTTTTTTTTCCCCTTCTCACTGTTAAGCCTTGGTGAATATGACATCTTTTTACAGGGGGTAGGTGGGGGTGGGGAGGAGGAGGGGAGTATGGAGGGCAATATAGTTTGCTATGGACTGTGTTATACCTGATCTCCAGCTCAGGTTCCAGCAGCTTTGAATACCTGTGATGAACTGCAGGACAGCTTTGTGCCCAGAAGTGGCCCATTGCACTTCCAGGAGCACAGAAGGGGAGGAGGAGGGGGAAGAAGGCCACAGAGACATTACAAGGGGGATGCTCTCTGTGGCACATGCCAAGATTGTCTGCAGAGAATGTGTTGGCATTTCGTCTTTTTCTCAGCTTTGCATTCTGCTGGCTGGCAGCACGTGGCTCTTTTGTGCTGTGGGGACAGCTGTGGTACACTTGTCTGAGCACCTGGCACCTTATCATGGTACCCCCTGGCACTGCCACCTCTCTGCTGGGCCCATGTTTGTGTCCCTTCCTTCACATTCCCTCAGCGCAAAGCATCTTCAGACCAAATCCTAAGTGACTGAAACAAGCAGTAAAGCTCTGCAGCTGCACAGATTTCCCCTGCAGCTTGTCCCCTCTGTGTTCTGTAGCCTTGCTCTTTCATGTGGGATGAACTCCATGCTGAGTAGCTGAGTTTCTGGCTGCCTGGAGAGTAGAGGAAAGGAACGCTAAATCCTTTCGTGAAACTCTTCTTTCTTACACATATGGGTAACTACCTTTAAAGAAAAGTCTCTTGCCATTTTCCCCTTCCCTCTTTCCATTCTCTTAAAGAGGAAATGTTCTGAGTTTTGAGGTGCTCCAGGCTGCAGAGCAGGAAGGGTCCAGGTTGGGAGAGCTTTCAGCAGTGACTGGCAACACTGAGATGAAAAATGACTTGAGGTGATGGAATGAGGGGGTAAAGAAGACTGCAACAGAATTGCAGTGAAGAGGAAGAAACCACCTCACTTACTGCTAAGAGGAAGCTGAGCCAAAGTTCAGCAGAACTTTCTATGGTTAGCCTAAAGAAAGAAAGAAAGAGAGACAAGGGAGAGAAGGATACTACCTGGGTCTGTACCTGTTCAACATTTTAAAAGGGCTTAGAGCTCTCTGCCAAAGGCCTGGCAGCCATATAGTGGGCTCAGAAGTGGTTTTAGATGGCACAGAGCTGAAAGGCGCTAGTTGGAAATGCAGATTTCTGTTCCCCTAGAGGTGCAAGAGAACCTTGTTGTAGCTTTATGTGCTAGGGATATTTCTGTGGGGGTAATGCTTAGCCAGCCATTTTGTGTTTGATTTACCCACAGTGGGGGAGTGTATTATGGTGGCAGAACTTCACTGCCAGCAAGGGCATTGAGGCAGGCATCTGCATACACTTTGCTGTGTCTGTGGAAGTCATGTGTGCCCTCAAGTGCCTCCCAAACACAATTGTTTCATTTCCTCATCAGTCAGGAGTTGTAGGTAGGGGTTTGGTGTGTTCTGTGTGGGAGCATAGTCTCTCCCATAATATCAAGACAGTTTCTAGTACTGCTCAGGGTTGTTTTTGGTTGCCTATCTTCTCCTACCTGTCTCTGTGGCATATCCAGCCTGGCACAAAAGCCCTAGCAACATCACCCAGAGATCACCTGGCCAGGAACACTTGCTGGACTGGCTCTTGGGTACAGAGGGAAAGCTACTGAAGGAAGCAGATTTTTTTCTATCTATTGTGACACACTGTGGTGGGCTAACATTGGCTAGCTGTGAGCTGCAGTTCCTTCAGGAAATATCCATGTGCTGCACCATGCCCTCAACATGGGGGGACTGTCTGCTTCAGCACCTCGAGTGCCTCCTCCCCTCCTGCTCTGACCAGAGTGCCTGTAGGGCTGTTTCTCACTCTTCACTGCCTGTGCAGTGTTTTCTGCCCTTTCTTAAACATGTTTTCCCCTGCACACCACCATCTTGTCCAAGGGGCTCAGCTGTGCCCTGTGGTGGGCGGGTTGGAGCCATTTGGAACAGGCTGTATCAGGCATGGGACAGCCCCAGCCTCTCCTCACTAAGGCTGCCCTGCAGCCACCCCACAGCCAACACCTGGCCACAGGCACCTGATGTGGAGATGTGCTGGATGACACCCGGCTGACAGTATTTTGACAGGGGTAAGAGCTGCACCTTCTCCTTAGACTGGTCAGAGTCCCACCCCAGGGCAGAGATGAGGGCTCTTTCTGACACAATTGATGCAGCTGGGAGGTCAGGCAGGACTGAGATCAATGGTGTTGTTTTGGAGTGGACTCATGTGGGACCCACTGCAGAATTAGTCTTTCCTCACTTTAGAAGCTGCAGAATTTGCACAGCACCTCACTTTCTTTTGAGAGCTCTCCTGAGTTGTGCCAGCCTGCCAGTATGTCCTCAGTGGGAATGGGGGCAGGTTGAAACCCCTCAGCTTGCATGCAGAGGGATTCTCCTGAAAAGGCTTATTCCTCATCTGGGTGTCTGTAGGCAGAATATCCTCTTCCTCTGAGGAACTTAATCAGTTACTTCCCATAATTTTTATTTTTAAAAATTTACCTTTTAATCAAGCAAGACACAAAAAGAGTATGGAGCCTTTCCCTAGAGAGGAGAAGAGAGAGCACTAACAGCCCCCCTGACACACAGATTTGGAAAATGGTGATGCTTTTTCAAGGGAGCTGAGCTAACAGTCTGGCTGTAAGGAGTTTAGATTTGGAGCCAGACATCATGGTTAGGCCTGTCTGTGGTTATAATGTAGTTGTTTGGGGTTTACAGAAGTTGTCTGATGGAATCTGAACTAAGAACAAAACAAAAACCCAAGGGGAAGCTGTTTCTGGCAATCCTGGTCTCTATTTGATCTGGCACCAGAGCTGGCTTAAATCTCACTTCGTCCCCCTTCTCCTGATGTCAAAATTGTTACCAGCTCTATTATGACAGTTACCATGCTTCCTCTCTCTCCCCACCACGCCAAGGTCACTGAGAACATGAAACAGTATCTCTTGCCTGAAGCCGACCCTAGTGGGCTGCCGGGCTGCTTTGAGCTTTGTCTGAGTGCAGCTAATGCCCTGCCAGCACAGGTGTGGACTTGCTGGTGCTAAACAAGGTCCTGAGCGAGTGGTACAACAACAGTGCTGAGTTTCTGCAAAGCATCTGCAGCAAATGGAAAGTGCAGAAGGTGCTTGCCCTAAATGATGCAATTGACAGCTCAGCACTGGAGGAATGCATTGCAGCATGCTGCTGGAAGAGGATGGTGGTGGTTTCCAGTGAGTGAATATCATCGTTGCATAATTTAGGCAGGAGTACATCCAAGAATTCTTTTTTTTGGTTTTGTTTTTGGTTTTGGGTTTTTTGGGGTTTTTTGGGGGTTTTTTGGGGTTTTTTGTTTGTTTTTTTTAAATTTTTTTCTTGGGTATGAACACAGAAGCCCTTTTAGGCAAAGGCTGTGTAGTAGGAGTAAAAGTTTAGAATGGATCTAAGTGAGGTAAGAGTAGAAGAGACTGTGTTGTCATACTGTGTGTGATAGACTGACAAAGGCTGTGTATTTAAATGTAATGCAGCATATGATTGTCATAGTGCTTGCAGGCTTTAGTTAAATCCTTACAGATTTTATTTCTGTGTGTATGTGTAGAACTGAATGCTTGCTCTGGATAGTTTCTGAACACACTCTGGTATGTGTTTTTTTGCTCAGGCCAAGCTATTTTTCATTAGTGCATTGTTATTACCCGTGGACTCAGAAAAACGAGGGAGAGGAGCATTCTTCTGTGCTTGCTCTTGTTCTTCTTCAAGCCCATGGCATAACCTCTGCTTGAGCAGCCACAGATGGTGCCTCTCCACAGTCTAATTCTACAGATAGCTATGCCAGGTGAAGACTTTTCTCTGCCAACAGGTCTGAAAATGAAAGAATAGATTTGGATCCTGCTTAATCCAGGAGAGTTTCTTAGTCCTAGCCTGATGTGCTTTACTTGTTTTTCCAGAAAGTTTGCATATTCCCTTCTGCCAAAGAATTATTAGAGTCCTAATCTCCAGCTGGCCAGCAGCTAGACGGTGCTAACATCTTTAGCTGGAATGGTTAAATCTGGTAGGAGGCTTGTGTTAAAATCTTAGTCATTCTTACATTCCTGAAAAATAACAAAATATATAGGAACTAAAGAAGGAGCAAGGTTTACGAGAGTATTAACAGAACAGTGTGACTTCCCTGCTGATGACAGAGACTTGACATGGCAATGTGGCATGAACCATCCTGGAGGGTACATGAAAAAACTGGATGCAAACATATGAACTTTGTGTTCAGTGTGTGGAAGAAAAATGCCCTGCTATGGCTATTGGTTGCACTATGCAATATGAAGTTTATGGCATTAAAATCAAATAAGGAATTAAAACCCACTAATCTTGCAATAATATCAGCATTTCCTTCTTGAGCAATTGCTGTTTTTCAGACTATTTTGCATCAAAATTCATAGTATGTTTAACTTCCTATTAGATATAAGAGTCATACTATATGTGCCAAGCATCCAGAAGAGAGTTGCTACTGAAACTTTATCTGTTACTTCTTGTCTTGTAATTTTCACAGTCTTGGAACATGTTTGTTGGTTTGGGATTTTTTACATTAATTTCTTTTATGTAAAAAAAAAAAAAAAAAAAAAAAAAAAAAAAAAAAAAAAAAAAATTTTTTTTGGGGTGAAAAATCCCCCNCCATTTCCTTCTTGAGCAATTGCTGTTTTTCAGACTATTTTGCATCAAAATTCATAGTATGTTTAGCTTCCTATTAGATCTAAGAGTCATACTATATGTGCCAAGCATCCAGAAGAGAGTTGCTACT
Source organism: Promerops cafer (assembly GCA_013398275.1). Taxonomy (NCBI): domain Eukaryota; kingdom Metazoa; phylum Chordata; class Aves; order Passeriformes; family Nectariniidae; genus Promerops; species Promerops cafer. Next base: position 815,106 of record VZSE01013367.1, on the reverse strand, counting down.
GAAACTTTGTCATTCTTTTATCTGTTACTTCTTGTCTTGTAATTTTCACAGTCTTGGAACATGTTTGTTGGTTTGGGATTTTTTACATTAATTTCTTTTATGTAAAAAAAAAAAAAAAAAAGAAAAAGGAATATATCTTTTGGTGTGTAAATAGTCCCTGTTTGAAATCTGTGCAATTCACAGTTCACTAAATCCAGACGGGCACTAGCGCAGCTGTTTAGAACTTTTGGGTTTGTAAGGCTCTTTCAAAGTAGTGTGACTGATGAAGAAACTTTTTATTGTGTGTTATAATTATTCTTCATAGTTTGTGGCTAGCCTTGGAAACTGCAAAGCTGAGTTTCAGTTTATCTTTTAATACTTGTATTCATACCTGCATTTCTTGTTATAAAAGCAGCAGTGACTCTGAGCTCTAAAATTACGACACGTAAATCAGATTTGCACCAAAGCATCTTGAGGCAGACAGGAGAAGAGACCAAGATTATCAGTGTAGTTTAATGTACGGATGGAGGCAGTTGGAAGATTACATTGATTGGACCAGTATTTTCACACTTCAACTGTTTTTCCTTTGGCCTGAACGAAAAAAAACGGTATCTGTGAATTTTTGGTGTTTTTTTGCCTTTAAAAGGAAGGTGTATTTTGCATTCCTCTATAATAGCTTGCATGCAGCTGAGCAAATTCTGCCCAGATTTATATGTGAAAGACTCAAACTCTGTGTCTGAAGGAAATTAAGCACTGAAATTTTACCTCCACCGTAGAATTGAGAATCTGAGACTGAAATACAGGTGCATGATCAAAGTGGCCCTAGCAAGAAGCATTTTAAAAAATACCTTCCCAAGCAACAAGTAGAAGATACTGCAAAACTGCACTTGCACTTTACAATGGGTAAAGGGTACCTCAAGGGTACCTCAAGGATACCTCAAGGGTCCCTCAAGGATACCTTGTGCTTGTGTACCTCAAGGAAAGGGGTGACCCTTTCTAGAGTCTACAAGTCACCAATGTTTATCTTTGTAAATTTTTTTGGTTTTAATGTATCTGCTTTTGAAATCTTCTGGCTTTCTTTTTGCAGTGTTTTGAGTGGACATTCAGTCTTATGGCCTCCACTCTTGGATTCTTTCCCTGCCTCACCCTGAGTCTGGAGTCTGGAATTAAATGGTGTTTGTGCACAAGAGTGCTGGCAGTGGGTGTGGGGAACTTGTGTTTGAAGTTTTATCTGAAGCAGATCTTCTCTGGATTGCTGGGTACCCCACTGGGGTGCAATTAAAGTCATACATCCTGCTGTCTAAAGGCAGAGAGGAAGGATGGAGGAATGCTGACTCCATTCAAAGTTCATTCATGCTAGTTAAATGTGGCATGCTGTCAAGACCTTCTTCCTTCACCCTTCAAGCAGAAAGTGAAGAATGGGGTACTAGTGTATGCCCAGGACTGCTTCTGCTGTGTAGGTACAGGATGCTAGTGATAACACTGGACATGGACCTAAGAACTGAATAGAACTTCCTAGCTACCTGCTTGAGATGTGCCCAAAAAGCTCTTGTGATTTAGACTACATTATGGGTATTCCCACCAGAGCATTAGTTTAGCCCATGACAATGTAAGGGGGCAGGGATGATGCTTTTCCATTCAACACAAAGCTTGACAGAATAGTATTTGAAGAACTCTAGATGTCAGCAATATATAACAGCAAAGAACAGTCTCACAGTTAAAGCTGAGGTTTTCAAAAGTGACTTTTGGATTTAGGTTTTGGGACCTTCGTCTGCAATGCCTCAGCCTGTTTAATCTGTGTACTGACTGTCTAAAATTCCTTCTGATGGCAGTGGGTAGTGTAAAAGGTTTTACAGCTCTCAGTATTAAAGCCCAAAATATCTTGTTCTAGGCAGCCCAAATGAGAGGGCAAAAATAAAGTTTTTCTTTGTTTATCAGGTAATTTTCGATTTGAGATCTGGTTCAGCCAGGTGAAGGACCAGAATCCAGCAGGCAATTGACAGTGTGTTTCCATGCTGGAGCTCAGCCTGTCAGATACTTTCTTCCCCCTCTTCATTTGTAGGTCTTCATCTGTAGATATCAAAGTGCTTTAAAGCACAGTGTTAAGTATTGTTATCTCTGTTTTTTTAAAGCTGAGGGATATGCAGCTGTGGTAAAGTGACAAGCCAGACCTCACACAAGACAGTAGCTCAACTGAGAAAAATGGCTAATTGTCATGAGTCTTTTCCCAGTGCTTCATCAGACCCCTCTCCAGCGAGCACAGCATTTTTTTGTAAAACTCCTTGACTAAATCCTACCAGCTTAGATACAAAGGACACTGACACGAGATGAATTAAGCATGCAGCTGGATTTGGCTAAAAAGGAGGAAATTACTCTATCTTCCTATATAATCAATAACTGAAATTGAATGAGACCTTGGCTCTGGTGTGGTGGGTCCTTGCCTTGATTTGGGATAGCTGCTCTTGTTGAACTGACTTTCTTTACTCCAGTAACAGCAGCAGCTGCAGTGCGGTGTAGACATGCCTAAACTAGCTTAAATAGTTCAGGTACTGCTAGCCACTGAGCCAAAGAACCAAGGAGTTCAGCATGGGCTTGGTGCCTGAGGATTTTATCCTGCTCTTTAAGTTTAACATTTCTATACCATCTCAGCTCAAGCAAGCCTAGCAATATGTTGAAAAGAAGGCTGGTGGGTCTGGTACTCTGTCTGCACTGGTACTTTTTCCGGCAGAAGTGAGCGTGGGGCTAGGGTTGATTGTAGGAGATGTTGCCAAAGACAGCTGTGTCATGAAAGCTGTTTTGCCTCTCCCTGCCTACTATTCTTCCTCTTCCTCCCCACTCTTCCACTGGTCTTCATCATTAGCTGCCTTGCCTTTGATTCTGTTTGCTATGAAGCTCCCTAGTCACTAAGGTTCTACTGGAGATCATGAATATCTAGGAGCTGGCGAAGGCTTGGAGAAACAGCTGCCTGCTGGAAAGGTTACTGGCCTTGCCTGACTGTGGCTCTAACAGGAGAATCTGTAGGGACTAAATATGGGAAAATCCAGGACCATTACCCCTGTGTCAGGTAATAAGGACCAAACCAGAAGCCTTTGTGATGTGTTTTCTCAAGTCTCCAGATGGTGGGCTCCCAGCTCAGCCTCTGTAAGAGAGCTTTGCTGATATCTGTAACTCATCACTTTCTCCTGGCAGTCAAGGACTTAAGCAGAAATGAGGGTTCAGGTCCTTGAGAGCTAAGTAACTTCTGCTGAGTCAATAGGCAGGTACCATCACTGCCCTCAGTTTTGTTTGCAGGAACAGCCTCATCAAATAGTGTTTGTGGGCAGAGACCCTAAGTAGACTGCCGAGCTGTTAAATTGCCAGCCTACCCACTACTGTATTCTGCAGCAGAAATACAAGCGTGCCTGGACCAACCCCCAGAACTCAGCTCTGAACTCCTCTGTCGTTCTGTCAGAATTCCCAGCTTGTTTTGAAAATGGCATTTATTTTTGTTAAATTGCAAAAGAGTTGGATGCAGTCTGCTAGTTGTGTTTTGCCTCTCCTTCTTTGTGCAGTGAATTTTGTTCATTCGCTTTACATGCCTCAAGTTGCTGTAATGCTGCTGGGAAAGTAATTGCCTTGCACTTTCTCTTTCTGATGCCCACGGGTGACTGGGGGGGACTCCTCCCTGGGCACAGTGCAGCCTTAAAAGCCCAGCTTTTGCTGCCTTGCTTAAGACCTGGTTATTTCTTTTTTTTTTTTTTTGTCAGCTGCCTGTTATATCAATCACAGAGCTGGGATCTATTTATAGGTTGGGACTCGGAGTACTGTGTCCTAGTCACAAAGAGAGGCAGAGACGCAGAGGGGACTGTCGGCTGGTGCAGGCAGAACCAAAAGATATTTAATCAGCAATTAGAAACACCTGAGGGCAAGGGAAATTCTACTCCAGCCTCGAGCCTCATCTCTCAGCCTGCAGCATGTAAGTAGCAAACTTCTATCTTTTATTGCATTTATGGGCTTGTGTTTTGTTTCTTTTTTTTTTTTTTTTTTTAAATCCAAGCATTGCTCTGCACAAATCCTTTTACCTAGTCTAAAAAATATGGCAGCATCTTGATATAGTTAAAGGTAATAATTTTTTCGATTTTCACTCTGTCAAAGGAAGGTCAGTGCGACCCACAAGGAGAGGAGTTGGTTCAGAACTTTGTAGAAATGAGGCGGTTTCTCTATTTGAGTGTGGCTTTTTCCTCTGGAAATAAGCAAATGAAAGTTTGAGTGGAACAGTTTTGTTTTGGGAATAGAAACAGTCAGGTTTGCTGGCATTCCAGAAAGGTCAATGTATAACGTAACTCTGCTTAAGGGCTTACCAAGGACAGGTGCTATTTATCCCATGCTGGTAAAGGCAAACCTGGAAACTTTAGAGTCCTGTCTTAAAAGAACCAAGTGACAACCTTCCCTCTATTAAAAACCCAATGCCCACCCAGCTGCATATCAAATCTTTTCTTATCAGATACATGCAATGAAATTTTGCTTTTATTGAAGGCATTTAGCATTGAGCAGTTGATGTTTCTTTAATTTCAAAAGTCCCAAAGCAACTGAAGTATCTTCAATGACAAAAGAGGGGTGCAAGTCTTTGCAAAGTTGGCACAGTGATAATCAAAGAAGGAACTTACTCTCTCATCACCAATGAGATGTTTGCTTTAAAGCAGCCAAGATGTAAAATGCTTGAACAGTGATATATTTTTGGAGGATTTTTATTAACAGAAATATGAAGAGAGGGAGAACAATAATTAGTCAGAAATTGTTTTTTTCTTATTAGCTTTTACTAGAAATATGAAGAGAGGGAGAAAAATATTGACTCTGAATATTTTGTTAATAGCTTTTAGTATAATATTTTTTGTCAAAATATAAGAGTTTTTTCTTGTTTCATATTTTTGCTTCAGAGGTTTGTGTTACATCTTTTTACAGAATTTAGGGTTAATATTTATGTCTAAGTATAGGATAATAACCTTGCTATATCTACCCCCCAGAACCTTAATATTACAATTTTAATTTTGCTATGTCAAGTTTTTTAGCATAAATTTGTCACTAAATATATATTCTAGAAAACTTTTCTTACCCCCAGAATTTACCGTTTTTGACGGTAACAACAAATAAAATGAAGTTAAACTTAAAATAATTTGGAAGAAAAAGTGTCTAATAAAAACAGAACAATAAAAGCAGAGCTGCCTCACAGTTAAAACATCACGTTCTGAAAAATACTTGATAGATGAATTTCTTGGATTAACTGTAGAAGGGTGACAAATAGGCTTCTTCTTTAGTTCTTTATTTTGCATTTCTTTGATGTACACTTTATAATACTTAGAGCATTTAGCTTAAGTACTAGGAATAAAAAATATTGACTACATATTAATGCTTTCTAAGTTTTTAACCATCAATATGAATATTCCATCATTCAGCTAGAATTCTGATAAAAGGAAGGCTTTTAGGAGAATATGGATAAACCAGGTGAATTAATATGCCCAAATAATGCCCCAAAAGATCATTATGACACATTGCCTGCTATGAACCCTTTTTCTCACAAATAAAACCGTGATCATTGTCATCATATGAAGCTTCATTTTGATTATTAAAGCTTTTTGCTTTAGTTAAAAATGAACATACTTAAATTATTTAAGTCCTTTTCTGTTTGTTTTGCCATGATATTACATTTATTGCTACTCTTTAATAATGCAATGTTATTTTGTAATAAAAGGAGAGCAGATTTTTCTGAAAAGCATTAAAGGACTAAAATTGCTGACTCTGTAACTGACAAAGAATCTATCATAGAGCTGGTCTGAGGTCCCACTAAGAATGAAAAACCAAGAGACATCACTGAAAAAAAAAAAAAGGAATTATTTTCTTCCCTACACAAAACCAATATTAGCATGACTATGCTTGGACATTGCTGCAAAACCTGCCCTCATTTACCATACATTTTCACAGAAATCTTAGCATTCCCAAAGAAGTCTTCCAAGTACAAAGCTATAAAAGATTAAGTTTTAAGAATTTGTTTGGACTATTCTATAGCTGTGTCCACATAATTGCTGGACTTTATCCTTCTCTTTCAACCACATGTGATTATTTTTGCCCTGTTACCTGCCGTATCTTTTTATTGCTGCTTTGGAAAAAAAAATAACCAAGCACCTACTGTCCTGTGGCATAATGATCAATGCTTTAAAGGACTGCTTTTATTTGGAGGGAAGGAGTTACCTATGGTTAAAGGGAAGACCAATGCATTATGTAGTAGAAAGTGTTTGTTATTTAGTTTCTGCTTTCCTAATGATTCACATTTTGTGGACTAAGCACCTATCAACCTCCGAACTGTCTTACTGTACATATGCTGTTGCATGATTTTTTTTTCATTCCTTAAAATACCCAACAAACATCTTTTGTTTTATCCCAGTTTATTTGTTTCTTTGACTGCAAAGTAATGATTGACAAGCGGATTCTCTTTTCCACGCCTCTCCTTTCATTGCTGAGTATGACATCTCTTGGGAATTATAAATAAAACCTGTGCCAAATCTGCTGCACAGGTGTCTGGAGTACAGCATGCTCAGGTGCCTCACTGTAAATCCCTGAGAATACGAAGTAAACACAAGCTGAATAAAAATACTCTTCCTGAAACAATTCTGTTTTGAGGGGCCTTCTGCATAAACCCCCCAAAGCTAGCAGCCAGTTATTAAAGACTGTGTAGCTATCTCTCTCTCTTACCTTTTTTATCGCTTTACCTGTACATCTGTCCATCTATTTCTCATCTATTTTTACATTCATTATGCTGTGCTTGCTCTCCAGCTCTCTTCTTTTCCTTTCCTGAAGACACATTTCTATCTGGCACAGAAAATAAACTCAGATTGCGGGTAGTTATGTTAATCTAATTCAATCCTCTGTGGGCTAGGAGTGAAATTCTAATAGTGGAGCTGTTGAGGGCTTTTTTGTTAATGGCTTGGGGATTACATTGAGTTAAAGGCTCATTTCCTAATCAAACAGAGAGGGAGAGAGTGACTCCGAATATTTATGAGTCTCCCAGCGAGAGTTAAACATTGAACTCCAAAAGCAGGATTTCAGTGCTGCAAGAAAGAGTTAAAACCCCTCAGGGCTGCTTTGGAGAGGGAAAAAAAAAAAAAAAAGGAAACCAGTTAAGCCATCAGCATTTTCAACTGCTGTATAACTTCAGTTTGAGAGAAAATAATCATCTCACGAGCTAAAATGGAAACTGTAGCAAGATATTTAAAACAAAGTCAAGTGATGCTTCAAAAAGGCTCTTCTTCAGTGAAGCAGGATGCACGCAGTGCATGCAGCCGCCTAACAGAAACTCCAAATAAATACTCTTCTAAATGAGAAGGATTGGAGGGTGGGTTGCCTTTTTATTATGAATGCCTGGAAGCCACAATTTAATTTTCTAATGCTTTTTATTTTTGTTTCTACTTAACTCTTGGGTCACCTTTTCTTTAAAAAAGAAAAAAACTAAAAAGGAAGTATGGATGGGTCAATATCTAAATTGTCCTACTTCTGTTCTGTAGACTGGTACCTTTTGAGGCATTTTTTCTGTCCTTCAGTTTACCTGGAGCCTTGCATCAAATAGTCTTGTTGAAGAACTGTATTTGCTGTGACAGGAATGATTGACCAAATTAGTGCCTGATTGCTTTTGTGATGAATTCATCCTACATGCATGGGCAGCTTGAGCAGATCTTTCTGTTGCTGAAAAAGAGCAGGCCTGCCTGCCAGCAGCAAGCCCAGGACCTCTGTGTTGCTAAGGCCTGGTGTGTTGTGAACTAGCCAGCAGTAAGCTTTTTTGCTCTGAGCTGGGACTTGGAAAATTTGTCTGCAGCAGGTGAACTGCACAAAATCAAGACTGTGCCATGATCCTGCCTCTCTTCTGAAAAGAGGTCCTGGAAAGGAATGGGGATAGAAACCTGTTGTTTTCTGACACATGGCGAAGTCATCTCTGTGTTCCTCAGTTTCCCTGTTTGTAAAATGAAATGTGACTGCCATCAAAATAACTCCAAGATCTACAAAGAACAGTCTTCTATAAAATCCCAAGTGGCTGATTTTCCCATGGGAAAAATTGCAAATCACTGACATAGGTGCGTAGTTGAAAACCAGAGGGTTTGTGCTGGGAGCAAGAGTTGTGTGTTTCCCTTCACTTTATTTGTTGTTTTTGTTTGGCAGGGGTTTTGGTGTGTTTGGTTGCAGTTTTTAAAATACATTTTGTACTAGCCACCAATAAGGTTTTCTGATTTTGGCATAACAAGCAAATAGAAGACTAACTTACTTATTGTGTAACATTCAGTGGTGTTGTCCTATACACTAGGTCTGAGTTTAGTCTTAGTGACCCTTGCTGAGATGAAGCTCTAGGTTTATTACTCAAAAGTGGTAAACTCTGGCTAAAAATGTAACTCACTGTTTCATCTGGAGCCATGTGTATCAATGGTCATCCTGTATGCACCAAACTTGGCATTTTTGCTGACATGTCTATCTGGATGTAGCACCTTGAGGTAAGATTTGGCATCTTGCCCTAGTTTTAAAATTATTTAAAACTGCGACCTGATGTGAATGCCTGAGGCCCCTTTCTCTTTGTGCGCTGTGCCTGGACCTGCTGAGGAGAGCACCATCAGCTAGAGTGTACTTTATTAAATGCATTTGAAATACATATTAATTGTGTTCTTTCCCTCTAATCACTGGAATCTACAGCAGATCACTTTGAAACAGAAGCTTTCTGTGGCTGAGCTGAAAAGTGTGTAACATTTCTTTTCCTGCCTTCTCTTTCCCATCGCAGTTTCCTTTCTTTTTGCCTCAACCTTTTCCTCTCTTGCACTATTCTGATGTGGCCAGTTTATACTTAGATTAGCAGTTTATACTTAGATTTTCCCTGCTGACCTTTCAGGCAAAATACACTTCCTTCTCCTCTTTTTGTCCTTTCCAGTGCTATGCTGAATCTTATGAATTACTTGCTTCTGTTTACCCTGAAGGTGGCTGCATTTCAGTGAAGCTTTGCCTGGCATATATACAGTTTATGAAGAACTGGGAAACTGAGAAGTGTTCTTCAACTTTCCCAAGAAAGCTACTGTGTTCTTGCATGCTACAAGTACTTTAAAAAATATAGCAGTATAGGAATTTCAAGGAAGGAACTACTGTAGCTCTAAAACTTTAAAGCACATAGTTTAGTTGACATTATGTCTTCAAAGTAACAACAGTTTTAAAAGTCGCTTGAAAATATCTAGAAAAAGTGCTGCACCTTTAGGGGAAATTACTTTTTTTGGAGGGATGAATCTTGCAACTAAATCTTGCTGTTTGAATACTGGAGAGCATATACCCAGCATATATGAGAAGGAAGCATAAGTGGCTATTTTTATTCATTAAGGAGTTGCTGCCCTTTCCATTCCCTCAACCATGTGAGATGTGAATGATCCTGCTCACAAGAGTTTCATGCTGCTCTTAGAATGGATTCTCTTTTTCTTCATAACTGTTTGCTGGATCAGCAGGAAATATACTCCACAAGTTCTTCCCCCAGTATTCTGTGACCACCTCTTTGTGGTAGGCCTGAACTGGTGTACTAAATGACTGGTGTACTAAAACAGGCATTTAATTGACATCCCACTAAAGCTCACAGGACCTAGAGGGTAACTTTCTGGTTGAGAAGAAAATATGTCTGCCACTAGGCTTGCCTTTCTTTTTGTTTTCTTTTTTATTCATCCTTAGACTTTTTTTTTCCCCCACAGGCTTCCTGGACTTCTTAAAATTACAGTTATTGTCACAGGCAGATTTTTCTACTTCTTCCCTTTAAGCAATAAATTCTTTCCTGTTGCATCATGTCCCCATGGCCTGGTACAGGGGGTTGCAACCTTTCCCTGTTGGGGATGTGAACTCAAGTAGATTGGTGAAGAGCTCATGTGAATAGGATTTTCTCAGTCATCCTTTTTTTGATCTACAGTCTGTAGCACTGAGAGTGTGGCAACGCTCAAGTTATAAATATTGGTGAATGCTATCTTTTCATGGGAGAGGGCGACAAGGATTTTCTGAGTGCAGCATTGGCTAGGAAGAGATTACTCACATCAGCATCCTCTCTAATGCTCAGAAAAACATTGGAGGAGCCTATCTCACGTCGCACTGCTTTTTAGGTGGAAACTGCTGTGTACAGCTTTAAGCATGTTCATGACATCTTTAGACCAAGCTGTTTGTATCACTGCTGCTCTTCAATTCTAGCTCTATCAGGCTCCCTGTTCAGTTCAAGGTGAGCCTCTTCACTGACAAGATGTGTTTTGCCCATCTCTTAACTGGGTCCCTGCTTCCCCATTCTCAATTGTCTATGGAGGATTGCATGATCCCAGCAAAATGCTTTGTGTTACTGCAGGCTTTGAGTACGCTCCTGTTTTGCCCCCCGTAATCTCTATTCACTTTTTCAGATTGCAAATAATCACATGATTCTTCCATTTGTCCTGAGCTTTCTTCCCATCCTTCTTACTCTCTTTTTTCTATGTAGGATTGAACCTCACTTTTGTGTGTCTCTAAATAGGCTCTTCTCTTGTGACTCTCTGTAATGACTGTTCATGCCATCTAATGCCTATGCAGCCCTTTCTGTGAGTGTCAGCTGGTGCTCTGGGACTGCCTAATATAATACTCCCTGCACAGAAAAGTAGTTGGGGATAGAGAGTTACAGTTTCTTTGGGCCCTCTGTCCTGTACAAAGAAATCAGATGTGAGGATGCCTCCATGTGCTCCAAATATATATAGACATGTTACTGCTGTGCTGAAGTGATGGGACATACCTCTTGGTAATACCATGTTGACCTGGATACAGCAGTTCTAGCTCTGTAATCTCTCCTGGCACATGGGTTTGGGAAATGTGTGTTTAAGGAGGACAGAATTAATGGGGCTGCTGCTATGTTTGTGAAGAGTTAAATGGCAGGGGATGAGAGTCACAGCTTCTCCTGGGGAATAAGGACTAGCCAGAAGAATTGATTGTCTTGGCTTATTGATCCTTCAGGAAACAGCACTGAAGTGATAATGCTGTTCCTGCCACTTTGAGGCACTTTGTACCAGCAACAACCTCTGTTTACCTAGGATAGTGCAAAGGAAGAGCTGCACTGTTGCTAACTCCTTCCAGAAAAAAACCATGCCAGACATGTTGAGTTTGCCACTTGTTTGTCTGCTCCCAGGGAGAGGTGACTGAGCAGAGGTAGCTCAGAATGTGTTTGTATTTTATAGTGCTTCATGGAGATTGGCTGCAAATGGTAGCTTGTGAATTGCCATACTGAGTCTTTGCTGGCAGTGTCTTGGTCTGAAGCATTGGCTGGACTAAATATTTTTAAGGTCCCTTCCAACCCAAACTGTTCTCTGATTCTACAAAGTCTCAGGCTGTCATGTCACAGGCTATCCATCTCTCCCATCCCTTTCCTTCCCTTCACCCTTCTGGTCAATTGGCAGACCACTCAGTTGGTCTTCCTTGTAAATTGAACCAGGGTGGCCCAAATAGTTTTTATCCTGTGATCCCATAATGTTTTTATCCTGTGATCCCAGTGCCACTTCCCAGCCAGGAGCCAACCCACTTGTGTGGGCTGATGGGAAGTGGATGATAAAACATCCCACCTCCTTTGCACTGAAGCTCCAAACCTGCCCTGAGAAGTCAGGTATTTCTCTCTGGCCTCAGGGTGGCAGAAGGAGAAACACCCACCTGCTGCAGGGGCTGCTGGAGGAGCAGTGCTTTTCATCACTCAGCTACACCAGCCCTGTGGGTGCATGAAACTTGTTCAAGGAGCACAGCAGTGCAGAATGTCAGCTCTGAGCATCTGTTGGGTGCTTCTACAACCACGGGCCTGTGAGAAGTGGAGGCCCTGACTGTGTCTGGGCTCTCAGTTGTCCTTGTAGCACAGTGGGCTGGGGAAGCCCTTATCCTGTTGCCCCTGAGGCATCAGTTGCGAGCAGCTGATGAACTTGGCTTGGCTCACACCGTTAGCTGGACCACTGCTGATAAATACAAGTTGTGGACTCTCACCTGTAGAAATAAATGAGCAGATTGTCATGATGCTCCCTATCTCCTTTTGTCTCTGCTTTGTACTTCAACATGCTTTGCACTATTTCTCTTCTAGGATGTGTTGTTGTGTTTTGAGGAATCTTGAGCAGGTCTCTGCAGCTTCCCATAGCAAGGTCAGAAGATCAAGAAATCTTGGGACCATTTGGAACGTGTTGCAAAATCTTGCACAAAGCTGGGAGGGTCAAAAGGCTATTGTGAATTGCTTCTTTGTTGAGTCAGGCCAGCTTATATATAGAGATATGCAAATAAAATACAGAGCCATTTAATTACCCTACATAAAATTTCTATACTTCATCCTCTTTGATGTTGCCAACACTTTATTGCAGCACTTGATGTTTGACTTTACATCTCAACCATGTGAAACAAGATGATGAGAAAAATTGCAGGTTTTTTTTAAAGAGGAGAAGTGTCTATACCACAAGGTTTCAGGGAAGAACTAAAAAGTAATGCCAGCTATATTCTTAAAAAGAAAAGGAAAAAAAAAGAGGTGATATTAATAACCACCAATGCATAATAGAATATATAATTGTGTTTCTTTTGGGACTTGATCAGTAGCTGAACAGTCGAGGCTCACAATAATGAATTTAATATAGTTTGCAACATCGTATGTTATGTAATGTAAAATTATTATCTACTACTTAATAAATCTCATGCTGTGACTGTTCTACTTCTTCTTAACTAGTTCTCAGACTATAGCAATGAGTTCTACTGGCAGCCTTGGATGTTGCTTCTGTTTTGCTCTTGTTGTTTGTATCATGACACATTCCCTACAGCTGGGGCTGCTGCATTTAGCCATGAGACAGCTTCTGTCTGAAAGAGCTTCCAATTTGATTCAAAACAAGACACTACTAGGGGTAGAGTCAGTGATGAAGTCTGTGGCTAGAGGAAAGATGAGGGCAACCGATACAGGAATTTGTGATAATATATTACTGAAAGTGTGGCTTCTTGGGAGTACAGGTGGCTTTGCTTGATACGGACTTAACAAAAAGATACCAAGAAGAGCATAGGCCTATATTTTCCTGTGTAACACTTGTCTAATTTTTTGCTTTGCAAAATTAGCATCCCCACTTTCTTAGCTAAGAAGAGAGCTGTGCTACATGTTCTCAGTATTTTTACGTACATGCATCTTTTCCTTACTTTTTTCAATGAGGTAGTCATCTTTCTCTTAAAATGGAAGTGCTTTAAATAAAACAAACTAAATACCATATCACATAAAATTATTCCTGTTTTTTTTTTCTGTGTCATTCAGTGACAAAGTTATGGAGAAATTAAAAGAGATATCCCCATAAAGGCATTTATTGGACATGTGGATTCATTAGTGGCAAGTGCATATTATGGTCTAGAGGGAACTGTCTAAGCCACAGACTGCCAACATACTGATTATGAGGTCTGCAAAGGTCCAACAAGGTTAAGAACAGGGGAAAAACTCTCCTTTCTTATAGTCTTTCCCCGAGCACATGTTAGTGTTTGATGTCAGAGGTAGAATATGGAAGTAAGTGACATATTAACTTGACCTGGTGTAGCTCTGCTAATAACTTTTCTTGCAACTGGATTCAGTGTTGTCACTTTTTGCAGTTAGTTGTTTACATGATACTCTGGTACAGACATGCAGAATCTGTATTTTGGGATATCCAATCTCGCTTACCCTGAATGTTTTTCTCCTGCTATAGGTAGCGTTTCTGAAGCTGCTCAAGTCCCTAGGATAGAAAAGCTATGCCAATTTGAAAGTAGCAGTGAAGATTGCAGACACGGAGCAAGACTGAGCTAAGCAGAAACAATTCTTCCTGAATTTGCCCTTTCTGTATAGTACTGTGCTCCTTCCCACTGACTGCATGGTTCTTGGGGTAACATTTTCAGGGCAGAAGTTAGGCCCAAAGGGAAAGAGGCAGTGGGTTAGAGGACCCTTTCAAGTATTTGTATTTATATTTAAGACCACATTATGCAGCAGCTGGGAGTTTGTTTCAATGTATCACATCCTTTGCTCTGTAATGCTGAGCTCTGCAGAAGGTTTAGTCACCTGATGGGTTTTGGTTTGGTGTCATGTTGAGGCAGAGGAGCTTTGCATTGCTGTATCATCAGCGGGCAAAGGTTTCTTGAAGCAAGTGGTCACTACATTAGAACAGCCAGCAGGGCCTTTGTCTTGCTGGTACTTGTTCCTTGTAACTTTGTCAATGGTTTCTGGCTTTGACTTTCCCATCTGGGAGTGAGAGGGAGTGATATGCCCTCTGTACCTTCTTTCTGCAGTGCAGCACATGGGAACACCTTCCCAGGTTCTACCTGACAGAGGAGGAAATTGGACAAGAAGATGATATTTTGCTTTTAAGATGAGAGAACAGTGTGAGAAAGAGGAAGGACCACAAACATCTTGCACTCAGTGGTTATATGGCAGAGCATGCTTCTTGTACAACACCTATCCTGTGAGCCCAGAGTACTGAAGATGTGCCCTCTTATCTGCTGAAAACTTTGGCTTGGTGTTTTGGCTTTTTTCTTTTGCCCCAGGATTTCTTGGGCCTTTACCAAACTGTAAATTTGTAATTGTCAACCTGTGTAAACTTGGAAGCTCATGTAGTCTCATGTAGTTTTGCTGCTGTATGTCTTCAGTAAAACATGAATTGCCTTCAGGCTTCTGAGCACATTTATTTTGTGGGCCAGAATTCACCTTTGTGGTAAGAGGACAGATGTGCATTACTTTTTGGGAGATAGAAGAGGCCAGGGAAGGGGCAGCAGTGCTTCCTATCCTGCTTCACATGTTGATTACAATCTTTTCCACATTTCAGTACTTTGCCCTGGTAGGTACTGACAAGCATGGGAATCAACCCAAAATCTTTTACACTGGAGTCTTGATAAGCTCTCAGACCTGGAAAACTTGTGACAGGCCTGAAGAGTTGGGGAGCCACGCTGGTTTCTCCAATCCAGCCAGAAATATTCCAAATTTCCTTTTATTTTTTGAGCCCATCAATAATGTGGGGCAATTATGTGACTATGCAGAGTGATTTGATATTGTACAAACATCTTTTTGTATCATTTTCTATTTAAAAGCGGAGCTAAGCAGGAATTTATGCTGCTGGTTTCCCATTCATCTGGGAAATGCTGCAACTTTAGTAAAGGCACATTTCTGTGGAGAGGACTCGAGCTGCTAATTTGACTGTAGGAGTTTATTTCTGGAATGCAGCAGTGTTTCACCAACGGAGCAGCTGTCCTGGAAACACTTACCACATGGGGTCATTTTCCTCTCTGTGTGTAATCAACAAAGCCACCCCAGTTAATCTGAATCCTTTTAAGTCTCCTAAACTAGACCATAGGGAGTGCACAGAGATCTACGGGACTCTGACCTCCTCCACTTCCTTCTCCTATCATTAGGGAAGAAAAAATAGTCCCATACTTAAATGTCCCTTAAAGGGGAAGCCTATAGCCTCTTTGAGCATGGAAAACTGTTTCTTGACAGTAACATACCACTGATATGGTGGGGAGGTGTTGGTCCTCTGTTTTCTATGTGTGTTTTGTGATAGTAGCTACAAATCTCCTATGTTTACCAAATATTCCAGGTTGTGAGATCACAACAGTCAGAGGTGGGAAAGCTTCTTGGGTTATTCCATTCTTTTTTTTTTTCTCTTTGATCTGCTTTGCTTGCATAGCTTTCTTCCACCCCTGTTCACGTCTGGGATGACAATTGTGCACGTAATTTCCTTCTACTACAAGAGAATTTTCATAGTTATACAGTTGAAATTATTTCCTATTTCTTTTCTTCTCCCTAGTTCTCTCTCATGATGCCCAGTTCCTTCCTCGCTGTTTACACTCTTTGATACTTTTTGGCTTTAAGTCCTGTCTCTGAATGCTCTTTGCCTCTTTGGGGCTGATTTTTGCCCCCTGCTACAACCTTGCATCCATCTTTGAACTCCTGCATAATCTTTATTGTGGTTCTATTAAGAATGTTTTACTCTTTGAGTTTAGTGACTCCTTACTCTGTTTTAAACCTGTCTTCAAGGCCAGTCCAAGGTAGCAGTTCTTTGTGTGTAGGAGGACATTCTCTCTCAAGCCTGGACAAGGACCTTTTCAAGAGGCTACCACCTGGCAAGTCCTGCACCTGTGATCTGGGCCAGCCTTGCTGCAGCCCTCATGGGTGCATCACTGGAGCTCTGTAAGGGAAGTCTGCATCTGCCAGGATTCAGGGATTGCTTCTTCAGTCAGGTACTTGAAACTGAGACCACAAATTACTTTGATGGTTGCTGTCTCCTCTTTCCCCAAGATGTGCTAGTGTAGCTTTTCAGATGATTAAGTATGACTTGGGCTTCCTAAAAATTAACAGTATCATCAAGGACTTTTGCTCCTACAATGAGTTGTTTCAGAAAGTGATTCCAAAAGACACCTCACTGAATTCAGCCAGAGTATATAATAGTTTCATGTCAGAGTAAAGAAAACTCAAAAAAAATTCAATAAATGTAAAATATATTTTTTTAAGTTCTTTGCCTTTCCTGATGAGGTGAACATAATTTTTCCTGGGTCATCCTCAGGGAAAGATAGAATCCAGAAGGATAAGGAGGCCAGTGTTATCCCTTTAGACAAAAGGCAATATAGCTTTTCCTTGCTGAGAGCCAAGGGGCAGTAAGTTGTAGCAGGAAAGCAAGGCTGATTTTTGAGAGATGTTGGAAAGGGAACAGGTGATCAGTTTTTGAACACAGCCTGCAATGATGCAAATCACAGGGAGCTGGAGAACAACCATGTGTGCCTTTGAGAAGCCTTCAGTAGGCAATAAAGTACTAAATGAACATGTAATGGAGAAGAGTAGAACAGTGTTTTCCCCAATACTATGAGAGAGTCTGAATGAAATGATGAATTTGTTTTGTCTGTTAAAACTAGGGCCATGTTTAGTTAGCCAGAATATGTGAGAAACTGGAAGAACAGTTTTTCCTCTCTTGTTTATGAGCATGCTACAGCAGAGTTCTCAGCTTGATTTTAGTGCACCCACACTGAAAATGAGTACTGTAGTAGTGTAGGCAAACCTGGATACAAAGCAAACATATTGGGCTTGACTGATTGACAAGCAGATATCTTCACCCTTTTGTAACCATGATGTGATGAATGTATATAGTATTTGTTCTCATTGGCAACTTGCTCTATGAAACTTGAACTAAATTTCAAAACAATGGAGATTTTAAAAAAAATTAAATCTCATTTTCTTCACCTCTAACCAACCCAAAGATTATTGAATTCAAGACATGGACAAATTTAACTGACCACTTTTCCTGTTTGAGATTCGTGCACTGGACAGCATTTGCCATTAGCCGTTACACATTCTTTTATGTGCTTTATATGTTCTGGTAGATAAAGTATATGTCCTCTGTCAAAAATGTGTAATTTTTCATAGCAGGATTGCTATAATGTGTAAGAAACTGCCTTATGAAAGCCATGTATGACCTGTCTCGATTGAAGCTTATTGGGAGCAAGCAAGTACTGGACAAACAGCTCAAGCACTTAGGGAACAGCTTTGGCAAAGCAGATGCTGTCTTTGAACACTTGTCTTGTTTTCTACAACTGTTAGAGAACCACGAGGACTCTCAACAGATTTTAAGGCAGACCTATACTACTCATGTTTTAGGCCTAACTGCATTAAAATCTAAAATCCACGTAGTGACTCCTGCACTTGTCTGGGCAGTTTCTCAGTATCCACATCTTCTAGAGAGACATACAACCTTGATTTAGAGACTTTGTGGTAGAATAACCAGCATGCCTCATGACAAGTGGTCCCAATGGCTGGTTCTGGCTGTTTAAAAATGTCTTTACAGCTAAGCAAAATTTGTCTCGTTTCGGATACCAAGAATAATCTTGTCTTATATTCTTTTAAAGCTAGATTAAAGAACTTTCCACTATTAATTTTTCCCCCACTTACAATTAGATCAGGTCAACCCTTAGCCTATTCTTGGAATTAAATTTATTATGCTTCCCAGATCTGTCATTGGATAGGTTTTGTTTCAAGTAGGTATTAGTTTGACAGCACCATGCTTTTCAGTTCAGTAACTTATGTCTTTCAATCTCATTCTGTCTCAACCATGTCATCATTTATCTACACAAATGGGGACGTTTTCCAAGAAAAATACCCCATATATGAATGCTCTTAAGAAACCCTTTGACATTGCTAATGGTTTCACAACTTTCACAACTGCTGCATGTCATATGCCATGTACAGGCATTTATGTTCAGCTGGACTTCCAGTAATCCTGCATGTGGTCAGGTTGAATTGAGCTAAACTTTTGGAATTTTTAACCCAGATCAGCTCCTCAATCTGAGCTGTACAAACACATGTGCTAACACAAGGGAGGAGGCAGGACAAATGTGGCTCAGTTGAGAAGGATGGTAGGATCTCTGCTTTCTGTAACAGAGCTGCATTAATGAGCTTAAGTAGAGGGACTTCATTTTTCTACAATTGAATTTGTAAAAGTTAAACTCCTAGTGGAAACAAATAGGCAGGAACAATGTAGTTTTATGCTCTGTGAATGTAACACATATTTGTGTCAAATTAAGGGAAAATCTACACTTCTGCAGAGGGCAGGAAGAGATGTGATTCATTGGTAATACAAAATCTTACACTTAAATCCACTAGAGGAAGAAATTCAATACACTCCAAAAGCCTTTGGGGTTTGCTCATACTCTATGTAGCAGAATGTGGTTGTGTTGCTTCAGGAAGAGTTTGGGGAAGAAATCCTGGTTTGGATGCTTTTATGTTCATACTGTCCCAGCTTTACACAGGAATGAATATTAAGAATGCAGTTGCTTTAAGGAATTTGGGCTCTGAAAGAAAGTGAGTTTTACATGAGTACAGAACCAGTAGCATGTTACTAAGGGCACAATAGAATCAGTCTAAGAGAGAATGGGTTTTCTTCTGTCTTTCAGAACTTTAGAACCTTTGATTATTTCTTCCAACATGTCCCCCTGCTCTGCCTGCTATAATGCCATGAGAAGGCCACTTTCTTTCATACCCCTTTGCTAGGATATTTAGGCTAGTCAGAATCAGACCCTATGAATGGATGTAGTAATGAGTGAGACCCATTCATCAGTCTCAATACGGGTGGCCTGTCCATCCATAATTTTACCACGAGTTTTATTCCTCTTTTATGACATATGAATTTGATTGTCAAGAGTGCAATGGTAAGTGCTTTACCAAAGAATTCCTGAACCAATAGGTAGGTATATTGAATTGCTTGTACATTCAGTATAGCTGTATCCCTACAATGTAAAAGCTTGGATTGTGAAATCAAGGTAAAGAGGCTTCATACATCAGAGTTATAGCTGCTGCAGTGAAATATACCCTTCTTTGTACTTTCTCTGACTGTGATTGTTTGTGATATGGGCAATCCGAGACTTATGGAAATAGCTTTTCAGCTGGTGTAAACTGGTACAGCTGCAGTGAAAGCAAATGAGCTCTGCCACTGTACACCACATTACAGTTTGGCTTCTGGTGTCACTAGGTAGATGTTTCCTTGCTTTTAAGTGGTCAGGTTTTATGCATGCAGTAGGTTACTACAGGGTTGTCAGCAACCTAAAACAACCCTAAGCATGGATTTAGCGCAGGGTTTTACTTTCTGACTGTATACCTACACAGGGGGAAATAGTCCCATCAGGTAAGTGGAACACAGGTGAAAACTGAGTGAGAGAGTCTGGGGGAATGGTAGTGACAGACAAGTCTCCACTGTGTTGGCAACGTAGCATGACAGGCCAAGGGAGCAGAGTGGGCAGGCTGCAAACATTGGCCTTTGTGTGAGACTGGATTGTGTTGTGTGCAGGCAGGACACCAGGAAGCAGTGAGGGCGTGTTCTGGTGAGATGTTCAGCTCTGGGCATTGGCAGCAAAAAAATGCAGAGGAAACTTGGAAGGTAGTAAGAGAAGAACAACAAAAATGATAACAGAGCTGGAGGGATTGTTTTTATGAGGGAAGATCAAAAGAACTAAATATGTGAAGCTTAGCTAAGTGATGACTAAGAAGGGAACGTGAAAACTACCTACAACTGTTTGAAAGGATATAAACACTAGAGGTGAGCAAACAGCAGGGACAAATAGTCTGAGAATTTGAAAGTCATTTTCAGTTCAGCTGTGTTTCTGCCTTTAGTGATCACTTTCTGTTAAGACTTGTACTTTACTGAAAATATTTTCTGGGAATATTACACTTGTATATTCAAATGCTTCAGTATCTCCAAGGGAATTCTGAAATGTAAATTCAGTCTTCAAATTTGAAATTTGCTTTGGCTTACATAAATCACTTAGTGTATAGTGTACACATTGCACTAATCAACAGTATGCAAATTTTTTGCATGGCAAGACAAATATGTGGTTGAAAACTGAATTTTCAGTTTTAACGTGGTACTTGTATGTTCCCCTGATTCACAGTTAACCAAGTAATACAGGATAGGTTCGAACTGCTTTCTATCAGCTTTGCAAAAAAGGTGAGACATTTGCTTTTGTTGACAGGCTGTATTTTATAAATTGTAAGACTTGCATGTTGAAATGTTGGGGGAGGTATTTTTTTCTTTGACAAGAGTTAAAAGGCACTAGACCCCAACACCACAGCATACTATGTGTATAAGGGCTGTTGGTGCAGTTTTGTGAAGTTGCCAAGGAGTGCTTGTCCACTGTGAGGGAGGTATTTTCTAATTTTTTGGTGCGCAGTTTGTCAGATGAGAAACGTGAATTTAGCTCCTGTGACCCTCCATGGACATTTAAAGCAATTGAATTAAGAAGAAATTTCAGGATGAGTGTAAGAAAACATTGTGTTAATGGTGAAATTTTCTCCTCCTGGAGGTCCACTTGTCATTTAAAGCTCTTGGGCAAAGCAGTGGAAGCAGTTGCTGGGCAAGCCTCAGGTGAACTGTCTAATTTGGTAAGTCATTTTCAACTTTGGTAATTTGTGAATTCAGGCATTAAAATGCTGTGTTAATACTCATCAACAGGCTTTTCAAAGCATCTTTCCCTGTTAATGCAGGATTGATGCCTGCTGCCCAGTGAATAACAAGAAAGATATGGTCAGCTGTGCAGATACCCACAGTTGTTTCCAGAGGCGTTTTCTTCAAGAGTGTATGTATGCACGCATGCGTCCGTGCACACTGTACACAAAAACTACAGGCTTTGACCTATGCAAACACACACCAAATTATTGCTTTCTATAAACAAATTAGCATACTTTAAAAGGTGAAAATCTCTATAAAATTGTCTGCCCTGTTGTTTATGGTGTGAGTAGAGGATGCACTACATTACAGAGGGGCTCTCACATTTCTGTCTTCTCCCCCCCTCTCTGAATGGACGCGTGCTCCGTCCGTTTCACCATTGTTCCTGCCAGCCCGATCCCAGCAGGGGTTCCCTAATTAGCAATCTCTTCATTTCCAATCAAAGCACAAAGCGGCCCCAAAAGCCTCTCTTTATGAGGGAGCTGAGTGGTGGCTGGGGACGTGGAGTGGGATAATTGCCTTCGCCACTGGCAGCAGTAAGCAGCCTGGCTAATTCATTATTGTAATAACTTTGCTTGTCCTTGGGGAGGGGGGGCTAGGGTGAGGAGGACTGAGCCTGGCAGTGCTAGCTGAGGACAGGGGGAAGGGGGAATCCAGCCAGAACTGAGGTAGAAGATGGGAAAAATTGGCAGGAAAGAAGAAACCTTTCAAGATTTTTCTGCCTGCCCCCCCCCACCCCTTAAATAAATTGAGGGTTAAGTTAATTTGTGGCATGGTAGCCAGCGCTCCCTGAGCAAGACTGCCACGAGCACCCTCTGCTCTGCCCTTGTCATGGTCACAGAGAGGGATGTCTAGAAAGGCGTGGAAGTTGGCCCCAGGAATGCTGGGGAGGCTGGGGCTTGGAGGATTAGGAAAACTCAGGGGTTGCCTCTCAGTTCAGGTAGGAAAAGCTGACACTCAAGCTTTGATAGAAGGCTGAATGACTGAGGTACCCAGAATTTGTGGCTTTCTTTTTTTGTGATGATTGCATGTTGTATAGCTTTGAAGGAGTCCAGAGCTGACAAATCCTGTAGCAGAGCCTTGTTCTTATCTACTGTCTCTTTAAAATACATTTAATATATGTAAGACTTGCCTGTCTTTCTGTGGGCTGCAGATTTGTGTTTGCTGGAGCTCTGTTGGCTTTCAGGAGCCATCAAGGCTCTGCCCTTGTGAACAGAGCACTAAACTGAGATGCCAGCAACTGACTGAGTGCCAAAGAGAGCAGTCAGTGGTGGTGGCTACTTCCTCTTCCTTGATGGGAAATGTCTGTGGTGTGGCACAGTAAATTAATTAGGTTTTTGGTTTTGAAAAGTGTACATATTTTAAGTAGGTAAGACCAGTCATGTAATTTCGGACCCTCTGGTTCTTCTTTTATTTCTCTGTGCTTATCTCAAATTGGTGTGGCAGGATTTTGTTTATTCCATCTGACTGATGGGACAGCTCCTTTTCTGAATTCCTTTGAGCTGATACTGATGTGTGTGTGTTCATGAAGCCCGTCACTTTGAGATGGTCACCATTCATGTTTCTGCACTGAGGTGGCTGGTAATGAAGCTATGTGTTTTACTGCCAGAGTTTTTCATTGAAAATTATTATTTGTGGCATAAAATAAAACTAAAGAAACAGTGACATCAAAATGCAAGTGCCAAACATGAAAATTTGTGTGTGACAGGAGCAGTTTAAAATTAAATCATACTCATGTGATAATTAGCAGACACTAAATTCTGGAGATATTTGTATTGTATTTGTGTTATGGAGAGAGACACGAAGCAAGTCCTCAGCCTGAGAGGCATTTCAGTGATATGAAACAGATCCTTTGAGTCCCAAACAGTTTATCCACCTAAGATGCAAAATGTTTACTGGGAGGAGATGTTTTTGAGGTAGTTGAGTAAGGCAATGGAGAATTAATAGCTATTTGGAGCAGAATTTATAGTTGTTGCTGTCCAGACTCTTGCGAGCAGTGATGTTTTCCCAGCTGCCTTATGCCAGTTGCTGGCTAGCAGGTTTCTTCACTTCTCAAGAATAGATATTCAACCTCTTGGACACTGTGCTGCACACAGCCAAAGGAATTTCAGCTCAGTAAGTTGACAAGCAAGAACAAAATTCCTCTGCCTGGTACCAGTGTCCACAGAGATGATGCTAAAGTCCCAAGAGAAAATAAGCCTATTCATTTTCATTTTTCCATGATCAGTGCTGTAGTCCTGATTGTGTTGTGCTTTTTGCTTTCTGATGTAAATACCATACAGGAAGGTACATTCAAATAGGCCAATGAGTGCATACAATGAAACTTATGGGGTAGTTCAATCATTTTCTCTGTGTCCTGTGCCATTTCTATGCTTCTGGATCCTCTTGTCAAAGGATCATTTTAGCAGTGGAGGGGGATTTGCACATCTCCTAGTTTGCCCAGTAAGTAAGTTGCAGCACTAACAGCACATAGGATTGATGTGAGCTCCTGTAGATAACTCTTCTAGAAAAGAAAATATCCCCCTTTGTACATTTGTGGGATTCTCCATCATGTGGTACATTCTACCTTTGCTTTGCATTTATCTCTCCAGCCCATTTAGAGTACTTTAACTGTGTGGAAAGTGTGGTGAACAAGAGTTAAAACCATGAGTGGATAGATTCTTTGAATTAATTGTTTCCTTTCCTTGTGTTTCCATCTGCTTGGGAATGAGGATAATCTTGAATCCTGTTTCTGATGGTTTAAGATGATATGGATTTTAAGAGCTTTTGGTAGATAAACTGGGGAAAGGCAGTTCAAAGGTTTGAAAGACAGCTGACATGCTGTCACACTGCCCTAAGTTTGATGGGATATGGACACAGGTTGATGAATTGGAATAACAATGGGAATTTTAGTCTTGACTTCACTTTTAGTCTGAGACTCTCAATTGTTGCATTGTTAGCAATTGCTTGTGGAGAGGTAAGAAATTGTGGCAATGGGCATGAGAAGGAATATTAATGATCCAATTTCCAGCTGAGTTCCACTCCAAGGCCTCGCTGGGTGATGTGCATTTTTAATCATAACAAACCAGAATGAGAAGGAGCTGCTTGCAGCAAGGCAGGCCTGTGTGTGGAGCCACAGTGTGTGACACCATCTCAAACCTCTGCCTGCTGCTCAGGGGAGACACAAGGCTGCTCTGCTTGCTTGAGTGCCACCACAAACTGGGTTGGACTGTGACATTAAAACCTGGATCACCACTAGAAGTGGAACCAGGGAAGAGGTATAGTAACTGTCTTGAATAGCCTAAAGCTCTTGACTCGAAGAAATCATTGAATTTAACTGAAACTTTGGGCCAAAATTGGCCCTGACTCAAAAGGGCCAGAAATATAATTTCTAGATGCTAGACAGCAGTGTGCTATAGCCATGCTGAATTTCCTGCTAGCTATTTTTTGCAAACCTTGGTGGTTTCTGTGATAGGGTCTTCTCACATGTTTGTGTTTCTGAAAAATGATTTCTCTGACTTTTGAGGCCATGCAATCTGGCTGAGTGACATACCCAACACTTGCTTTGATCTCTCAGTCTTAGGTACACAGAATTTGGGAGAACCCTGGAGGTTTTCTTTTCTTCTGAGGTGCTTTTCATTCCAAATTTTCAGCTACAGAGAGCCTTGCAATACTGCTTTGGGAGCCCATCATCATAGGGTTCAAGTAGCATGTAGGAGTTGCTGCTGAGGGATGTGCAGGCATCCTTACCTGGGGATAAGTATTCTGTGATCATTTAACAATGGGACATGCAGCTCTGTGCTTGATACATGTTTGGGAATGTGCCTGCTGTGTACCTTAACTTACCTAAGCTGCAAGCTCCATGTCTCAGGACAGCTCCCTGTTTACTTGTTCTTAAAGTTTTACTCTGTCCTGGTGATTTTGTAACTTGTTTTCAGGGCTAAAAGGCTGGTAGTCACTTGCCCCAGTGTTTTAGTTCCACAGTTGTCTAGTGCATGTGAGAATATGGTGCAGAGGCACAGCCTTTTTGTGGCAGAGGTGTCTGATACATCTCAGGGGCAGAAGAAGCAGCAGCCTAGCTTTCTCAATACAGGAGTGTATTGCTTCAGTGCACCTAAGCAGGAGAGTCATTCCACCTGCAGAAGGCAGGGGTGCCACACTATCTCACTACAGTGCAGGAGTTATGGGAGGAAGAAACAGTTGTCTCACATCCCCTTAAGTGTATATTAAAGCCAGAAATTAGAACTGATTTTCCTCTTAGAGTTTTCAGCAGCCATTCAGTTGCTCCTCTGTTCATTAGTGCTAATCCAAACTAGGGAAAAGGGCTGAAGTACTTCATGCCCAGCCTTTGTAGCATCATGTTTTGTGTATCTGGCAAAGGTGTCTGGTGTTTGATATCCCAGTACTCTTGCTCATTATTTTTAAGTAAACTAGATGAATTTGAAATAGATATGGGAAAACTCCTGTTCTGCTTTTTATGCCATTAAACTGAGAGCTAGCATTCTCTGGGATGGTCTGTGCTGATGCAGCCATCTGTGTTATGCAAGCAAGGGTTAGAGAATCACTGCAGAAAGATGGAATGCTTTCTTTCATAGGAGGAGTTTCTGAAAGAACACACACACTCCTGCAAAATACAAACCAACCAGGCCACTAGGGCTTGCCACAGTGCCAGAGAAAATGCCAGCAGCTTTAAGACTTCTGTTTCACTAAGGAATAAATGTTACATGATTTGTGCATGAGGGAGGGAATTCACTGAAGTGGTTGAGGAGGGAGTGGAGAGGGGATGGGAGGAGGTTCCTTTCACCATATAGTAGATGTTGCCTCTGGCAGAAGTGCAGGACAGTGAGCAGTTTATACATGCTGTGTTCATGCAGCCAGTCTGGCTCTGGGAGAGGCACCTTTCCACTTGGCAAAGCTGCCTTGCTGCTGCTGCTGCTTGACACCCAAGCAGCTAATATGCCTCCTTCACAAAAGGCTCTGGCTTTTGAAATATTTAAACCTGCAATTCTGTTGGGCAGTGGTCCCGTCCTGGCAGAGGGAGGGGGCTGCCAAATAGGCATCGTTTACTGTGATTTTTAAAATCTTTTGGAGGGAAGATGGATACCATTTGCTGAGATAGGTGTTTGTTGCCCAGGCAAAACTCCCAGTGTATTTACAGCAGCTCTGCAAGGTCTGTGTGTGTGTGGTAGGTATGTGTGTGTGCATGTACATGCTTGTGTATGCCTTTATTTCCATGCTCCGGCTGCCTGCCTCTGATTTAAGGGCAGGTTTTATTCCCCAGCTGCCTCAGGGCTCCTCTTTTCTGATTGCATTAAAGTCTCCGTAATTCTCCCCTCATTAATGATTGGCATATTTTTACCTCTCACTAAAGGAGCTTGGAGGCAACTCCCGTGGGGCCCTGCTCGCCAAATGAAACAATTTCATCCTGCTCCAGAAACGCATTAAAAAGGGTTTGTCAGGATCTTATCGCTAGTTAGGGAAAGCTAATCAAATTACTTCTATTTATTAGCTGCTGCAGCAATGTGTCATTCCATCAAGTACAGGTAGTGGGACAGGGATTGCGTGGTGAGCTCTGTGCATCCAGCACTGCTGCCTTGATCTGCACAACAGCATCTCTTGCCAAGGGAGGCTGAGGGCCAAGAGAAGCTGTAATCTTCCCAGTGACAGTGCTTCTGTCACCATTGCCATGGGACCTCTCATCTGCTGTCCCTCTTTGTTTGTCTTTTCCAGTGGACTCCCCAAAACCCCTTTGTAGCAGCATTCCTGAGCTTTAACATTGGGTCCACTGCTTCTGTATTTGCCTGATCACTTCTTGCTGTTGCTGATTGTATTTTGCTACTATTTGTTTTGAGATGGTTTGGGTTTTTTGGCAAGTTTAACTCAGTGTTAAATCAGTCCAGGAATGATTTGTTCCTTTTACTTGAACCTGTCATGACAAGGAGGATAGTGGGGAGAGATTATGGCAATTGTAACAGAAATAAATAATTTTTTACTTCATGAAAATTTTATGAAATAGACTTTTCTCAAGCATTTTTTTCTTTTCTTTTTTTCCCCCCCCTTTTTTTTTTTACCCCCAGTATATGGGGTCTGTAAAAGTAATTGAAATTGAGGGAGTGGGAAAGAAAGTGACTGAGTCTGTTGAATAAACTGCATACAAGGGCTTAGATGGGACTCTGAAAAGGGAAACAGCTATTGCTGGACTGTTGCTGATTGCATGAACAGTAGTGGTTTGTGAAGCAAGAGGTATGAACTCAGACAGAATAAAGCTCACTCTTTTATGGATTTCACACGTGGAATGTGCATGTCCTTCATGCACATACACTGTGCACTTGTATTTGCAACCATGTATGCACTCCCACTCTTGCACATGATCTTAATTCCCAAGGTGCTCTACCTCCTGTGGGCTTGTTGCTGTCTCAGAAGGGACATGGAGGCAGGTGCCTGACACGTGTTTTCAAACTTTAGAATGTATAGATCTGCTTCCATCTTTTTACTATTCCTTTCATCTTGAAACTAAGAGCAAGGAAATCTCTGGTGTTTGAGATAAACATGAATTGGACAGTGAAAATGGGCTCATTTCCAGGTAAAGCTGATCTCGCATTAAAAAACTCCCACATGTAGTGGATATATTTGCATGAAGTGAAGTGTGTCTAAATATAGTTATAGTGATTCACAATGACGATATTGCTCTGCACATCGTGTAAACCTTTGCTGTTTCATTTTGTGCATAACATCATTGTCCCTCTAGCACAGAATCCTGGGACAGCAGTGAAAACACAGTGTTCTCATGTGTGAGCAGACATTTAAACACACCAGCGTGCACATTGTGTGTGGTGTTGGTTTCACTTAGGGAAGGTTTGTGCTGGCCCTCAGGATTTTGCAGTTGTATGTACGCAGATGCACGCTCTGTGATTGCATAGAAGTGATGGAGTGCTTGGAGGTTTGACAAGGTTCTGGCACTACAAGCAATGATTCCTGGATTGGTGGAGGGCAGGCAAGTGCCCCAGCTATTACAACGGTGTGGATTCACGGCGTGGTGGGAGTGGCTGCCAAGCTGTGGGGGCCCTGAGTGAGTTCCTGGGAGCGGCAGCGTAGCAGGACTAGCGGGGGAGTCCAGCCCATCAGCCCCATGCAGTGAGCCACGCTCCAGCATCCTCATTATCCACACAGTTCAAAAAGCAGTCCTGAGCGGACCATCACGTCCCACAAAAGGCTGTATCGATTGCTCTGTCGGAGCATTTCCCGGGGTCCTTTATATCTCTTTGCCTCCTCGTCAGTAATGAAGAGGCCGAGCGCAGAGAGAGTCAGCAGACTCCCAGCTGCTGGGATTTCTTCATCTTCTCATCAGGATTTTAATTAGACACGTCCGAGAGGGCAGCACCGTGTGAGGGCAGGCGGGAGCTTTATCAAGCAGGCCACTTCTTTAATTACTGTTTACTGACAGATAGCAAGGGAGGGGAGGTGGCAGCAGAGATTGTTGTAGGGGGGAGCGGGGAAAGGACGGCAGTCCCCAGAGTGTGTACTCAGCAAAGAAGGCCTTTGCTAGGGATCGAGTGGAAATTGTTCTGCTCTCCCCATCCTGACATGCTGTTTACCTGTTGCCAGAGTGGGAAAGGTCCCCCTTGCCCCTTTCCTAGAGGGTGGAAGATAGATCTGAAAGGTGTTAAGGGCCAGAGACCCAAGGAATGAAACATACATTTGGTTAGAGAAAAATGAGAGAACTGGCTACCAGGATCCTCACCTGAGTGGTCCTGTGCCTTCCCAGCCCTGGGCTTCCCTGTGGATTTTTGGACACTGCACAGTAGGAATCAAAATTATTTTCTTCTCCTTCTGTCTGGAATTGTCAGCCCTCCTCCCTCCCACTACCACCATGGCTGTTTTGTCTGAAAGAAAACTTCTTCCATCTTTCCGTGTCTTCAGCACTGGTGGTATGAGGGCAGTCTGCTCTGTGACTGCTTCTGTCATGGACTTCATCCCTGCTGTCTTTCAGGCCAATTCTGCACCTGGTATGAATATTATCTTCAGCCAGTCCTCTTCTGTTTGGCCCCAGAATACACATACCCCTCCCATCTTCTGTCTCTTTCCCCTTAAGGTGTTTTTTGGTCATCATTTGTATCCCTATCATTTGCTGTGTCCTGCTGGATCATGGCCCTGTTTTTAGTTCCGTGGAGGTACATTTTGATTGTTTTGTGTTATGACAGGGGAACGGTGTTCACGTCCCCCAAGGAGCAAGAGGCTGGGTAGATCACTGCACCCTGGCCCAACCAGCCCCTTGGGACAGACAGTGCCTGTAGTGGAGTGCAGCAACTGGTGGCCACGAGAACAGTCCTTTGGTGAACTAAACTCAGCAGCCTGTCGCTCTCCAGAAATTCTCTCTGAAGATCATGCCACAGTCTTGGCTACATTTTTACCCACTGTAAGGCAGTCTGATGCTTCCAAAATACTGTTGCCATCCCAAAATGGAAGATGGCATGTGCCAGAGCTTGGTTTCCATTGTTGCCAATAAACTCCCACTGCTCTGAGCAGAACAAGATGTGGAGGATGTGCTTGGGATCAGCAAGGACTTGGTAATTGGACTGTTGTTCTTTCATTTTGCTACGCAGTAGCGAGCAGATTATAGAGCCCACACATTATAGATTTCCTGTCATCCCTCATGAATCAAGCTCCACCGTCTTATTTACTGTCGGCCAAGGCCTGTGAATAACATCACCAAGGGATACGCTCCCGAGCAGTTGTGCAAACACACGGTACAGAGCCCTTCCTTGTGCCTCTGAGCTGTCAGCTCACCTTCCCCCCCACAGCACCTATGGCAGGGAAGGGTCCTCTGTTTCCTATCTTCATGGAATGGCTCCTGGCTTCCCTGGGAGCTCACAGTTTGTAACCCTGGGGGCAAATCTGTGTTATCTAATTAATAGTAAATCCCACATTTTTAAGTTTATGACATTTCTGGTCACAGTTCTGGCCGTTGTGTACACTCATACCTACCTGCACCAAGGATGTGGACTTCCAGTTTCCAGGGAACCGTTTTATATTAAATCTGTCTGGTTTGTACTCAAGGCTCAGCGTTGGATGTAAGGACCATGGGAACAGCTCTCAGCCTCAGTCAAAGACCACTAAGAAATTCTGCTGTTCTACATAGAGAATGTAACACAGATGGACTTGATTTATCAGAATATATTTTCTCAAGTTTCACAAAATTCCAGATCAAGAATTTGAAAGTGTGTGAGAAATTGAGTCCAGGTGTGAGGTTTGCCTCAGAGAAAGGCTAACACTTTACCTTTCCCCACCCCTCCCCACCTCTTTTTTTTTTTTAAACTACAATGAGTTTCCCTGGAAGTGAGGGGAAATTTGGTTTGTCTACTGCAAGCCACCAGGCTAGTTGCAACCATGTGCCTTGTTCTGGTTGTTTGTATAAACTCTCTGGCCTTCCAAGTGATAAACTTGGATGTCCAGGAATTAAGTTAAAGGGACTGAAGTGCTAATTTGTTTCTGTTAGACAGGTTAATATTTCTGTCTTGGAAATCTGGATATTAGGCAAGATCTGGGGAATGTATCTTCAAATAGTAAGAGGCTTTGTCCAAGAGGAAGTGATTAAAGCCATTTGCTACATCTGATGTTGACAGAGCTGGAAGTAAATGGGCTTTGATTGCAATGTGGGAGATTTCAGTTTGATGTTACAAACTGGTACTGATACAGAAGCATTGGAACAGACTGTCTGAGAGGGGCTAAAATTTTTCACAGATATTTTTCCAGCCTGTTTTGAAAATATAATGCTGCTATAGCATTATCCATTGGGATGGAAGGACGCACCTCACACCTGACCTGGTCCTAGCCCTCCTTTTTGTGACTGTGAGATGTTGAGACGTGTGTGTCCAGCTGATGCAAGCTTGACATGTGTGCAGGCGCTTATATCAAATAAGCACTAGCATCTATAAGGTACCAGGATAGTTTACAAAGGACTACAAGTGCTCCACATTCCTTCGAAGGCCTGCCATCCAAATGCTAATATACCCAACCACGGTAAGTCTTCAAAAAGATGGCAGCAGCACTCTTTCTTGCTTTCTTTCTTAGTTTTTGTCTTTGTTTCCATTGCCACATACAACGGACAGACTAGTAGCACCATCTTCTTTTTTTACTGGTGCATTCAGTGGGGTTTAATTTCAGTTGTTCATATCACTGCCACTTTTCACTGTTTGTGGAAATTTTTATCCAAACCAGCAATTTTTATATTTTAAAGAAAAAGTCTTGAATTATGCCTTCCTTCCATTTAAAAACAAATCAAGAAGATTCCTCTTTGTTAAGCTCTAAATCAGCTAGTGTCATTAAGTGGGGCCACCCAACAGGAATGGAAAGACAAGGCAAGGGGGGCCGGGCAAAAAGGAGAGGCAGGGAAGCAAATAGTTATAAGCAGCTGATGAGCAAGAGGCTAAGGCTGTGGAGTGTGGGGGAATATAGTGTTTGGAGGGGTGAGATGAGGGCAAAGGAAAGGGTTAGCATGGGAGGGCAGAGACAGTGAAGAGAAGAAAGTGGGCTGGGGTGGGCTAGAGAGGAGAGATGCATGACTTGGATTGAATGGTTGGAGGAGTCTCTGCATCGTGATTTCCCAGCTGTCGCCAGGGTCTGAAATTAATTCAGGGTTTCATGCTCCTCATGACAGTTTCCACAAAGGAGAACGAGCTACCTTTGCAGCCCGTTTACTCTGTTACCTTGGTTGTAGTGGCCCACGTGAAGGATTCGTCCCTTCTGATAATCCACAAAAGTGTCATTGTGATGCTTCCTGACAGAATTTCTTTGCTGTAAAAGTAACAACAAACTCTAAAAATGGCATTTCAAGTGGTACTAATGCAAAAACTGGACGATGGAGAAAGACTAGTTATCCTCTTCAAGTACTTCTGTCTACCTGACTGTGTCTTACACAACTCGTGTTGTAGCTACATTACTGTGTGCTGTTTCCTTCACAGGACCCCTGCCTCATTCACTGCATGTGATGGACCTGCTCTGAGGTAAATCAGAGTTGCACAGTGAAAGAGACCATCTGTAGGACCCCTGCCTCATTTGTCAGGTGTGTACTGAGTGAGACAAGGGACTGCAGGAGAGAAAGGGAAGCTTTTACAGCTGAGGCAGTGAAATTCTGACCTGACAGTTCTTTTCTATATGTGACCGTTTCTATATGATAGTTTTCAGGGTTTTTTGAAGCAGCTGCTATGCCAGTGGTTGTTTAATTGTGTGCTCCTTATTTTATAGGGGACCTTTTGGTCCCAAAGGGCCTACTTTACAGAAAGACTGAGTGCTTAAAGCTGCAAATTAACTGAATGGGAGTCCACTAAACCCAAGGTGCTGTACAAGCACAGATCAGTCAGGCTGTTGGTGTCTTCGAGTAGGCACCCAGAATTAGCAGATATGTTTTAACACCATCTTCGGTCATTCATCCATAAAATGGGAATAAAAATACCCTCTCCTCTCATAGAAGTGTGTGGAAATAAATGATCTTGGGCTAGTGAAGCTCTGGGACAGTGTGATGACAAGCCCATAGAAAAACATATAAGGAAATTAATAAATCTCTAGAGCCAGGTTTGACTAATGTGGAGTAAATAAGGCCGGGGGCCACACCCTGAAGAATGAGCAGAAACCAGCATCTCAAACAGCTGCTCATTGCATAGGAAAAATCCCTTCTGAATGCAGTCTGAGATGGGTACTGTGAAAAAAATATGATCCTGTAATTATGGACTCTAAAATAATGCATATCTACAGGAGGGTTAAGAGTATTTTTCACTAGTAAACACAATTTTGGTTTTTCCTAACTCTTGACTTCACTTGTAATCTGCTCTATTTAACACACAGCTTTTGTCTTTGTTTCATGAGTCCTGCCAAGTTTTGCAGATCTATGAGCTTAAGATCATTTTGTCCCAGCCTCTCCATTTGGATTAAGTGCTGCCATTTCATGTAGTAGCAGATCAACTAAATGCAGGTAGTCAAAACCTGCTCATTTCTATATTATGTATTCCACGTGTTGTGATTCCACTGAGGTGCAGATTTGTGTGAGTGAGAAAGGCAGATCTGACCCTGTAATTTGCCATCATGAGCAAAACTGACAACCAGATGCTCTTGTTCTTAACAGTGAAGGAATTAGAGATATTTGAGAACCTACAGCCTACTAACAGTAATTGAAACAATAAACCCCCCAGCAGCAATATGCAACAGCACAATGTCACTAGGGCTAGGAAATTTCTTTAGAAGTCTTTGCTGTAACGTGTGCAGGAAGAATGGCAAAGCTTAAGGTCTTACTGAAAGTATGCAGAAATATAGCATTCAAAGCACATAATTTTAAATAACCACACTTTTGATGACTACTTATGTGCTTGTTTAGGAACAAATATAAGAGGGACATTTTACAAAGGTATGTAGCAATAGGACAAGGGGGAGTGGCTTCAAACTGAAAGAAGGTAGATTTACATTAGATTTTAGGAAGAAATTCTTTACTGTGAGGGTGGTGAGGCACTGGAACAGGTTGCCCAGAGAAGTTGTGGCTGCCTCATCCTTGGAAGTGTTCATGGCCAGACTGGATGGGGCTTGAAGCAACCTGGTCTAATGGAAAGTGTCCCTGCCCATGGCAGGGGGTTGGAATTAAGTGATCTTCAAGGTCCTTTCCAACCCAAACCATGCTTTGATTCTGTGAAGTACGTAGTGACTGTAATGCAGAAGTGTTAAACTCTATCAAGTTGAGAAGTGAAAGGTTAATGGTGTTGGGATGATCAGTGTACAAACCTAATGCTGGCTAACCTTTCCATGCCATGTCTGATATTTGCTATAATTTGAAGAGGGAATGTTATGAATAGTAGAGGAAGTAGACCTTTGTCATGTAACCCTGACATTTTGTTTGTAAGAATTAGAGTTGTCTTCTGCAGATGTCTAAGATGTCTACGAAATGTGCCATAAAATCTTTTTCTCTTATATTTTCCCCTTTTTCTCCCTTAATAACTATGTCAAATACTCAAAGAAGAGCTCGTTGGCCTGTTTAGGCTGTAGAATGTGATGCTTCTCTCAAGGATGAGTAGTATTACTGTTGGCTGGTTGATGACTTGGAAAGCACTGGTTCCCACATGTGCTGCAGATAATGGTTCATTCAGGAAATAAAGTAAGCCAAACCTATAAAACATATTTTAAGCTGTGTAAGAGACTGAATGATTGTCGTTTGCAGTGGCTTAACTGCTCAGTTTTAACAGTTTCATCAGATAAATGTACTGTGTGGTTTAAAGACAACACATGAAAAAGTGATGCCAGGGTACCCAAGTGCAGGAACTCTCACAAAAATCCCCTTAGGCAGGGCCTGGCATTAGTGGCAAAAGGAGAGGAAAGAACAATTTAAAAAATATAACAATCTGTTCTTGTAGGGGTCAGACAGCAAGAGGCAGCACATGTGCTGGGTGGGAGCCATCACTGAGAGCTGGTTTCCTCATGGGATATACAGACCTGGACTATCAAAGTAAGCTGGGGCTAGGACAAGCAGATGTTATGCCAGACACGTCAGCAGAGCTAGTCTGTTTTGCATAGGTGTCTGATCTTACTTGGCATGCTTTAAGCTCTCTTCTGAATCTCGGGGTGGAATATAACCATTATGATTTCATCCTAACTGCTCTGTTCTCCACATATGAGGCAACTCTTGGGTATTACTCGTAACCTATGCAAGCAGGAAGCTGAGGCACAGGGTGGTGTGTTGCCAGGTGCACAGCTCATGAGTGTACAACCCCAGTCACACACCTCTGCTTCCCTTCAGTGAGAGAAGGAAGGGAGCTTGTGGGTCACTGCATTACCAAAGTAAACAGTCTTTGCCTACAGGTGTCTTATTGATAGAGTTAGGCAGTGTTAGTGCCCCCAAACTGATGTTTTAAAATACCATCCTGAAGCACCCCTGCACAACAAGGACTGTGCTCTCTGGAAAACTAGCTTAGGACAGAGTGGGGCAAATTAATCTGAACATAAGGGCTAGTGGCCCTCACACCATTGTGGCAGTGCAGGGGTAAGTTCAGGCCTTCGTTTGCAAAAACTGCGTCTGACCAGAGGGTATGATCCTAACCTTGCTCAGGGGCAGGAAGCTGG
Organism: Promerops cafer; assembly: GCA_013398275.1. NCBI lineage: Eukaryota > Metazoa > Chordata > Aves > Passeriformes > Nectariniidae > Promerops > Promerops cafer. The sequence goes on along the minus strand of VZSE01013367.1, from coordinate 780,073 downwards.
AGTCTCACTCTTACAGACCTGCCAAGCAGAAAGTGTTTGTTTCCTGCTCTGCATCCACGATCCAGGAGGAATGAATAAAAGTGATTTAATCTTCAGTGTGAGGAAAATCACCTGACTGAGCAGGATGCAGAGGACAAATGGGACAGGGGGCCTTAGCTTGCCTTGCCAGGAGGGTTGGAAAAACAGAAGTGAGGCACAAGATCAGAATCGCTAATTGTTATTTATTATTAATTTTCTAATTTTTCCCTTGCTCGAATTCCACGATTGCTGGAAATCAGGGCTCCTCTGGCTGGGTGCATCTGTGACATTGACTCTGTCTTTGAGATGGGGAGCACCCTCTGGTGGTTAAGGATAATCTGACATTTCCCGGGACTGGCGCCCATCATCCCTACAAGCTGCCACTTAAGATGGATAGGAGGCAGTGCTGGCGTACTGTCACTGTTGGGAAAGGTATTTGGGGCGCAAATATTCACTCTGACTAGCTAACCCAGGAATCTGATTCTTAGGAACCATTGTAGAGCAGTGAAAAGCGTGTAAGGTGTGCTTGTTCTCCCTGCCCTGCTGTTGTGTAAAAGCCGACTTATATGCCCTTCTTGCTTTCTCCCAGGGAGAGAGCAAGTAAAACTCTATTTGCTTCATTAATTCCCAGTGGACAAAAAAATCCTGCCCTGACTCTCTCCCTAGGGACTGTGGTTTCCTGCCTCAGGTCTTGCTCCTGTCTCCCAAAAGCTCTGTTCTTGCACTCAAGAGCTTTCCCTGGCCCATCTCTGGCTGCATTTGTTCTGCCTAGAGTGCTAAAGCCAGGACAGTACAGTCCCTTGCAGGGGACAGAGAAATTCAGCTCAGGTTTCCCTTCTCCTTCCCTAAGTGGATTAACAGGCTGAAGGGATCTCTCTGCCTGCCTGCCTCAATCTTCATTAGCTAACGTGTTTTGCCAGCTGCAGTCACATCCTGGTCCGGAGAGCTGTTTGACAGGAGTGGATTCTGGCCCCAGCCTCTCACAAAGGCTGCTGCATCTTCTGACAGGTTTTTCTTCAGGGCTCTGTGGGCTGCCCCGGATGGCAGGGACTTAGGGCAGGAGTGCTGCAAGATGTACATTGTTGCTCTGTCCACTGCTCACTTCACAAGAACTAATCTGCATCCTCTGCTGACTGCAACCCTGCACCTCTTTGTAATGCATGTGCTGCATGAGTGGCAGAAAACATTCTGAAGGAGCACCCACATGTGCTGTTTTTTCTTTTCCCCTCCTGTTTCCCAGGCAAGGGAGCATCCTGAATATACTGGGATGTCTCTGAAACTTCTGTTACCTGGCTATCACTTCTGGATGCCCTTCCTTGGATGTTTGTAGGCAGTCAATTTGAATGCAGTATTTCCTAACAGGCTGTGGCCAAGAAAGTGACCCTACCTCCCCAGCTGCTTCTTCCTGTTGCTTTGTAGTAGTCATTAATGGGTGTCACACCCTTGCACAGGCAGTCATTTATTCTACCAGTGCTGCTGTTTCCTCAGTTCAGAGAAGATCTTTTCTACACAAATAAGATGTACACTTTAAGTTGCATTGATTTTGGAACAATCCATTTAAACTACTGAAAATCCAAATTGTGGATGCTCTCCTGCCAGTTTGAGGATGCTTCATTTTTGCTCATTGGTTGTCTAAACAGATTAAGTTTCGACAGTAATGAGTGCCTCTTGCACCAGTTTAAGTTAATCTCTTTCAAATTGTACCTTGAATTATACTGTGGTAATATTCTCGTGCAAAGAAAGCCTGCAAGGAGAGGAGGGGAACACTGGGCATCACTAATACCATCAGGGGCTGCCTGCACCCAGCCAGTAGGGAGGGAAATGTTCTTATTTTTGTTTTGTAATCTGACCACTGTGGCAGAGGAAGTTGGTGTGCCATGCTCTGAAAGCAAGGTCGAGTGGTCAGGAACAGAATCAAAATGTATTTTTTTTTCTTTTAGCAAGTTGGAAGGGAAATAAAAAAGGCATATGAGTATGAAGGGGCAAGGAACACTACAGACTCTGAAGGATTTAAGAACCTAAAGCTGTATTTAGCAAACTAAGGGATGAATTGAATTCCCCAAACACCATATGTTAAAGCACACAAATGAATAACCCCAGAAGTTATGAATTAGCAGTGTATTTGGTTTGGCCCTGTAAAGCCACAAGTCAATGGTCAAAGCAGAACAGCTCCCTGGAGAGCCCTGGCTTGCTAGTTCTAGCTCCCTGGGGGATGCAACCATCTCTGGAGCACTCCCCTCTCAGGGCTATGTAGCTGTCAGTGCTTAATGATGTGCTTCCCAGAGTGGGAAACAAAGGTTTCACAACTCTAAAAACATAACCTGTCCCTGATTGGGTAGCAGAAGAATCTTCCTTTGAGAGGCCAGGTAAGACCTGTTTTATTGAAAGGAAAATTGATCCCTTTTTCACTGCCCTTTGTTTGGAGGAATATAAACTGTAAGAACAAATCTGGTTTCATATATTTACAAGTAGCAGAAATCCCTTTATGTGTGGGGAGGAGCAGACTGGGGAGGAGGCAGTTAGGACTTGCTGAAACACCCTCATGGTTAGATTTTGTGCTCTTTTGATGTTGAGGTTGCCTTGGATCACTGATCTTGACAAAGATGATACTCTCTTGCTCGTCAGTCCTTTCCTTTTCAAAGGCTTCCCAAAGTGCTTTATGCATCATGAGTTATTTTGCTACCACAACTGCCTTTGCAGTAGCTTTAATGGCACAAAACAATGTACTGATTTGAGACCAGAGTTGAGGAAGAACATTATAGCTGTGGAGTAATGCAAGATGTACTAGCAGAGGCTGAGCAGAAATAAACCGAGATAGCTGAATGAGATGTGTCTAAAGCAGTAGTTTGCCATCTGCTCCTGCCCTTTTCATCTCAATCTCTGGCATTTCATCAGTAATGAATTGCAGGCAGACATGAATTGACACGGTGCAGGCTGTACCTCTCACATAATCTGTTCAGTCCCCATCAGTGACCCTCTTGTAACACTAGTTCTGCAACATCTTCTAGTGAAAGATTCTGGTAGTGGCTGTTTCTGTTTCTGTACCCCTCTCTGGCCCTCTGACCATAGCCAGAACAAGAAGATAGTTACCAGATCTGGCTGACTGGGCAGATCTGTCTGTCTCTACAGCTTTTTTTAGTTCATTATGAAGGGTCATCTCTGAATACTGAAGGGTGTTCTTTTAGGGAGCAGTTGATAGAAGACTATCAACTGTGATTTTAGGGAATAACTCCTCCTCATCCTCCAGTTTTGGGAAACAGTAAGAAATTGCATTGAGAAAGACAGTACTGAATCTTGAAAAGGAATTCTTAATACCATATCAATAGTTCTGTATTTCCATGCTGACCTTTTTCAATTCACATATTTCTTCATGTTTACTCTGCTAGTCTTTCCCTCCCCTTAAGTTTAAAATGTTTAGGTGAGCTTTGGATACAGAATAGACTGACATGCTTTCTGTGCAGTTAGAATCTGTTTGCATGTAACTTCAGGGTTGCTTTCCCAGACGTGGATTGAATTGAGGATGTCTGTTGGGAGTTTCAGGTCTTGGTTTTCTCACTGGAGGTCCTTCCATCAGGCAGGTCTGTTAAATGCTTGCTGGGTCCCTAGAGACTCTTGATCTGTGTTTAAAGGGAAGCAGCTGAACCACGAGAAGAGAGAAATGGCTGTGTACTCAAGCACTATTGCTCTAAAGGGATCTTGCTGAAAGCTGTGCAAAGCTTGCATGGCAGTCTGGGTGCCTGGGGCTCTCCATGTGCTTCATCCCAGCAGAGATCTGTGTGATGCTCTTGCTTGCCTTTCCTGCTCTGAGAAAGATAAGTTGATGGCTCCAGGATGCTTTGAGCACGAACTGTGTTTAACTCTCCTGAGGCCCAGACCAGGAAAATCTCTGGAGGATTCCAAGCAGCACCTGCCTTCTGCTCCCGACTCCTCTTAAAGCTTCCCCAGTGGAGAGATCCGCTCAGGGAGAGCAGGAAGTCCATAAATAAATAATTCCCTCTGTCTCTCCTGATCAGCCCAAGCAGCTGTGATTGCTCCTGAATGCCTAGGTTGCTTTCTTCTTAATGGCTTTTAAACCAATTTTGCCCTCATCTGATGACCCAGCTTCTCATCCTAGTTTTAGAGGAACAATTTCTTCTTTTAGAGAGAGGGGTTTGGGAGACATTTATGTTGTGTCAAAAGTTTTGGCTGGGTGAAATAGTATAGCAGTGCCAGCAAAGCCACAGTTCTCTGGTTCTCTCAGGCTGCCCCATACCTTATTTTGACAAATCTCTACAGGACACCTCCGAGGGTATTGCAGATAGCATTGACCCTTGCTTGAGAGCACTGGACACATGTGATGCTCATGGATATCCCACAAACATTTAGTAACTCTTACACCACTCTTAAGACACTATATTTTTGGGATGTGTTTTACTGTTGGAGAGCTAATCACTGAGATATCTGAGTGCTTATCCTTTGCTCCACAGTGCATAGGTAAAAATCTGGGAACATAAGTTAGGAGTGTAGGCTCTCACTTTTCAGTTCAGCTGACTTACATTATCTCATTAATGGGCATTTGCCTGCTTGACAAATACTTAGACCTTATATTGTTGCTTTCATACCTTGTGTGTGCGAACTGTAGTAGATGAAAAAAAGTGCTCCTTAAATAGCAAGTGGATAGTCAAATCTAAATGTTCTTGGTTTGTATCCTAGTGCCACCCTTGGAGATATTTATTGCTCCTCTGATGGGTGTCATCTAGGTTTGTCTATAGAGAACTATGAGCACTGCCTCCACCAGCAGAACCCACCCGCCTGGCAGTAGGACATGCAAGGCGTGTTCTGAACATCCTTACAGTGCTGGCTGGGTATCCTGTGGGATGTGCACTAGCACAGCCTTGTGTCGTGTTGCAGGCTGATGACTGTCATCCCCACAGTGCCTTTGGAAGAGGCACTAGCCTGTCTGGGTGGAATGCAGCTGCCCTGCTTATGGTTACAATGCCAAATGGGCTGATTCAACCCAAATGGTTGATGGCTAATGACTTCTGGTTTTTGTTGGTGTTAACCATCACCCTTGACCTGTCACTTTAATGAATATGCTCATGAAATGAGCTGCTAGAAACAAAGTAGCATCTCAAGGTGGTATTGTTGCCTGGAACCTTGTATCTCATTAGCAAGGCAGGGACTGCTGAGTGCTATATCATTGGTGGTTAAGCGGACCTCTGTGTCTGAAGCAGTGACAGTCTTTCCCACTGTCCTCCTTCTGTTCTATTTCTGTCTAACTTCTTGGTAATCTGGAAAAGCAATGGGTTTAACAAGGAGAAGTGCTGTCCCCAGACTGTACATTTCCCAGGACAACCCTGGTAGCAACAACTTCTGGAAGTTATGTCACAAAAGCCTACCCTTTACTGCGTTGCTGACTGCAGTAGTTATGAAATACTGCCAAACGTTGAGGGGCAAGGTCTACAAGATGAGTTGAGTACTACTGAGTTCAGCTGACTGGAAATGTTTAATGGAAGATTGCTATGTTCAACAGAGGAACAGAGAGGGGAGGCATTGGTAGTTGTTGATCACCACTAAAATAAAGGTGTTCGAGAGATTAGGAAAAGACCAATACTGGATTTTCTTTTGTAAGCAATGTCAAGACCACGGGGACCTGTTGCTAGGAGGCTGCAGCACCAAAGTCACCCTCTGACCACATGGGACTGAGATTTGAGTTTGCCTTAACAATGATACTGAAAAGTAATCCTTTCTACTGCTGCCATGGGAACAGCAAAGCTGGCAACACGTGACTATGAAGGATGAAGGTATTTTTGCTGAAATCCAGTGGCACACGTTCAGGTCTGTCAGGAGAAGATTTTACTGCTGCCCACAACTGCCTCTGTGCTGGGATCTCTGAGAAATTTTAAGACTTGTAACTCATTCAATAAGAACTTTTCAAAGATGTCCAGGGGCTTGTGCTTCCACACATGAGAAACATTGCTGTCTTTTGGAACACATAGAGCAGCACAACAGAATTAGAACTGAGCTGGTGAAACTTCTGCTTTCTTTTGGATGGAAGAGCTTTTTTATCTGGTAACCAGCATCTGTCTCTTCATGACTGGCTACTCTCTTGACTCTGTATGTTCATATATTGTGTGGCTATGGTCCTGAGTTGCCCTGCCTCTTCTAAGAGATGCTTTCTGGTATAAGCAAGGATCATTTTTCTTGTTATTTTTTCTCTTTATTTTTTGAAAATGTACTGCAAAAACTTGATCATTCATGGTGTGTAGGCATAGTGTTTGAATGTTAATGACTTGTAGACAGAACAGTGGTTTCCTAATGCACTTTACTTGAAGGTGTCTGAACGTGATGCAGACGTGTATCTCATGATGGTACTTAAAAGAATGTTAAGCTTGGGATGGGGTTTGCTGGCAAAGCTGTCTAATCAAATAATCTGCCACAGCAATTTGCTCTTGTCCAACAAGTGAAATAAATGTTATTCAAGTAATAAATAAACTCAGGAGGGAGCTGTGTAAAAAATCTTCATTGTTCTTAAAACAAATCTTAAAAAAGGTCACATACTTAACTGAGCTGTTTGGAGATTCAGAGCAGAGGAGAGTTGAGGCTGTTGTGCTGCTGATACAGCATATCAGAATGAAGCTGGCCTGTCATGTGTGGTTCTAGCCAAAACCTGTAGTCGATTACTATTAGAAACTGGAATATTCTGAGGCTGGAGATGGTGACCAGGAGAGCAGTCCTGATCATCTGATATCTCTGCTTTTTCCAGACAGAAAGTATATCGAGTTTGCTAGTGTCACTCGGGACCTGCAGGTTCATCTCACCGTTAAATACTTTTGTATAGATCCACTGTTGGTGAGCTCCTCTGTATTTGGCCTGACTGACCTGGTGAAGTCAATAGTGTTCTATCAACTGTGCCCAGATGAGGCCAGATGGAGGTTCCTGCAGGGAAAGGAAGGTCTTTAATTGTTGCTTTCTTCATCCCTTACACCCTGGGAAGAAAACTCCTTTCACTACTTTTCTTCTTTTTAATGGCCTACTTCATGTTCTAAAATAACTCTGTTACCTACTCAGAGAACCCAGCTAAGAGGAACCTGCACACTTACTCACTGTTTTTTGTCACATCATTGTATTCAAACTGCAGCCATCTCATTGCTGTTGCTGGGAAGTAAGTTATCTTGTATATGTTTCCATCACAGACTTGGAAAAATTACCCTTTCCCCTCACGGCCTGACCCTCAGTAGGCACACTTTCTTACCAATAGTAACTCTGAAGCATTTTGGTTCTTTAAGCCCCACTCCTTTTCTGGGTTGAGACACTCAAAGTTATCAATGCACATGCCAAAAGTGTCTTCATTTTTGGCATGCAGCATAAGAGTAAGTAATGGTTATTTCTCCTGACAAGACAGGTATTTCTTGATCAGTTCAGTGAGTAAGCTGATACTGTGAATATTAGGGTCCTAGGGTGATCAGAATGGATGGGCTTGGAGTGCATGGGTTTGGAGAGGAAACCAGTTAATCATCTCCCCAAATCAGAGCCATGAACAAGGACCCCCTGTTCTACTGACCAGCCTCCTTGGCCTTTTGCAATACCAGACTTGAAGCTAGTGTACTTGAAGCTAGTGTAATTTTAGACTTTATGTCCCATCTGACAGGATGAACCACCATACTAGGAAGGCCATGCTTGTGATGGAGGGTTTGCAACAGCTAAGCAGAGGTAAAGATTCCTTGATGCCTTGAGTTCTCTCCTTCATCCTGGTGGCTGAGCAAATAGCCCAGCTACTGCCCTGTGGACCGCTAGGATCATGGAGGGGGAAGGATTAATTTCTGCTTTGCTGGAATTGAAAGAGTATAGGAAATAGCAGTTACTGTGCTAGTAAATTATGTGCAGCTGTGAGTGTGAATAAAAATCCCTTTCCAGTTAAGGTCCTGGCCCATGTTCTGCCTGACCACAGTAACCTAGCTAAAGATTAGTGTAATATATCATGGAAAAAAGATCACCAACAGGTCCAAGGAGCTGGATCACAGCTCTCCATTGAAGTCTTCTAAGCCTACAAGATCAACCTACCTTTCTAATTGCCTGTCTTTTCTGAGTAAGGTTTCTGTCCACTTAGTTAAACAACAGTTAGGCAGAGACTGACTAAGCAGTAAGTTGCCAAAACATGAAAGAATATACACTGCTGTATTTCTGGGCAAGTAGGACAGAAGTTCTTATCAAATACCCCAGCTAAATGATGATGCAAGGAAGAGCAGAAGGTGTAATCCCAGTAATATCATTTCCTCTCCCGCCTCTCTCTGTGTTTCTTAGTACAAATTCTTCCATAATCTGGAAAGAAATGTCTCTCTTCTGATTTTCTTTATTCTTTCCCACTTGGTAAAATACTCTGCACCTGCCTCTTACTCTGATGCTGTTTTAATTTTACAAAATTTTACAAAAGTTAGATTTCCTTTGCCTGGTTTGTCTTTGTGCATGTGTGTCTCTGCAGTGAACTTTGATTTAAGATGTCAGCAGGAACATGTTCTGCTGTAGAACGTGCTATTAACACTGCAAAGATAAAAATGGGTATACAACCACACAAAACAGCACTGGCCATATATGAAAAAAAGTTATAAATGGTTATTAAAAGAAAGCCTTGACTTTTCATTGGCGATGTAGAGACTATGTTTGTCTTAACTCAGGGCTCCTAACTCTTGTATCCAAGCTCAGAACTTAAGGTCATAGTTTTGGGACAAAGAATTCTCATTTAAAGCAGGATAGTAAGGGTTAAGACCCTTGTATTCAGACTCTTGTGCTACAGATCTGCTCAGACTGCTCTGGGGCAAGCCACGCAACCTCTTTATGGTAGGGTTTGGCATTCTATAAATTGTGAATTATAATACACTCTGAAGACTAGGAAGATGTTTGAAGCACATCTAAGGATGTTCAGATGGGTGTTCATTGTTTAAAAATCACAACATGAAAACTATTTTCTGTTTAAATAGATGTTGAGCTTCATCATGATACCTTTAGATGGAAGCATATTGTTTGCAAGGCCAATTTGATTTTTATGGAAAAAAAATCTATTGGAGTTTGTAAGAAAAGAAGACATTGCTTTTGGTGGGGAGAAAAAACTATTTTGTATGGGTGAGTAAGAGGAAAATAGAATAGAGCCCTAAATAAAGAAGACTGGTCTGTAAGAGCCTACCAGGCATCAGGGACCTGTGTTTAGAGTACCTAAGTTTCTCTTTAGGGCTACTAGCCCTGCAAAGCAGAGGGATCAGGGCATGTAACACAGTGACTTGGGTGAAGTTAGGCAGTTCTATTGGCCTCAAAAGTGTGAAAGGCTTCTCTTCCGAATTCAACCCAATGACCCCTCTGTAACTTAGAGACACAAGCTGGGAAAGTTTTCTTGTCATCAACCTCCTCACTCCCCAGCAGACAAGATAAAAAAGTGTATACACAAAATTGCTCAGCCCAGTTTATGTCTCCTAATTATTATATTTTTTTTTTCCCTGTAAAGACAGCATTTCACTCACTTCCTTGTGAAAATACAATAATAGAGCCTTCATAAAAGGGAAAAAATACTATCCCAAACCCTAAAAGTAACTAGATCTCTTCCTCTTCTGCATTTTCTTTAGTTAAAAAAAAAAAAAAAAGTCACCTTATCAACAAGTGAAATCAAGCTTTTTTGGCATGATTTCCAGGCTACTCCTATATTAGACCAAATGAAATCTCTGTCAATCAATCAGTCAACTTGCTGGAAATTTGATCATTGTTCCATGATAGATTTTTTTTAAAAAGTAAAACATTAGTTTGTCAAAACTAGATTGGTCCTTAAAGGCTGGAGAAAAGTCTTCTAAGAAAGTCTCTATCCATTACATCTGGGAAGAGCCAGGAAAATCAGAGACATATATCACAATCCCTTCCCTTCCCTTCCCTTCCCTTCCCTTCCCATATTCCATGTCTCAAAGAACCCATACTGCCTATCACTCCATCAGCCTGTGGTGCTCTGATTGNAACCTCACCCCATATTCCCTTCCCTTCCCTTCCCTTCCCTTCCCTTCCCTTCCCTTCCCATATTCCATGTCTCAAAGAACCCATACTGCCTATCACTCCATCAGCCTGTGGTGCTCTGATTGAGATCTGTCCAAGGCTAATATGGATGGAACGTTGTTGCTCTGCTTTGGGACAACGTGTGAGGAGAACAGGTGACCTCAAAAGCCAGAGGCTGCCTTATGAAAGTCATCCCAAATGGATGGTAAGTGGGTGGCACTTACCAGAGCACCTCTGGGTAGGCTCTGTTCAGAGGCCACAGACTGAGTTGGCCAGGATGGTTCCCTGTCCCTCCTGCAGTGAGAGAGCAGCAGTTCCAGGGGAGGATTTGGTCAGGGCAGCAAAAAAAGGCTGTGCTCACAAACCAAGCCTGGTGCTTCTGTTTTGTGTGGAGTTCTGCCTTGGATTTACCCTAACAGAGCTCTTTTTCTTCCAGATCTACCAGTTAACCTTACAGTCCTTTCTAACTTCATCCTGGAACTGTTTTAAAAACCACACATATATGAAGGATAGCCATGCTGAGATCAGTGTTTCCTTCTTTATTCTTTGGGGAAAGAGAAATTGGCTAAAGCTGTGAGAAGAGCTCAGCTGTGTGTGGAGGTTTGTAAAGGATGAAGCCTTCTGAAGTTCCAAAATCAGCTTGCAGGACTCCTGTTCTCTTTCTTAGGGAATTCAGGTTGGCAGATCAAGCCCAGCCAGCAGAGACCATTCCCTTCGATCCTTCTCAGAAAGGAAGGGTCAGACCTCTGCACAGGTTACATTCAAGGCAGGGGAAGCTCAATTTGTCCATTTGCAGTGGGTCAGAAGAGATTAATGTTGCATTTCTGCACCACTCTGCAAACGCCCACCTCACCCGGGTAGTCCTCTGTCAGCAACAGCCCATTTCCAGAGTACAAACCCACTATTGTACTGTTTATATCAGTTAATTCAGCCCTGCGGACCTTGTGCCAGGCAATCTCATGGCTCCCTGCTTGCATCGCCTCAGCCTGGATAAAAGTTGAAGTGCAAAATTAAAACATCAGCTATTGGGAGAGCAGGACCTGCCTACCAAGCCATTCCCACTCTGGTCTCCCATTCACTGAGAGCCTACACTAGGGTTAATCTCTGCACAGTCAGGATCCAGCCAGGGTGCACCTTTCTGAAGAAAATTGTTTTCTGTCAAAATCGGCTCACTGCAAACACCCTGACTGCTCTTGAACTGTAGTCTGCCTAAACCCTGACCCTGTGCACCTCTTCCCACCTCCCCTGCTACTGCGTGACAGGAATCTTCTTCAAGGGGCAACTAAGTCACCAGTCAGTCCCTCTCTGGCCTCAGCTTTCTGTTGGAAACACAAAGATGCTGGTATTGTCCTTGCCTCTACTTGGTCAGATGTTCTCTGATGTGGTTAGTGAGATTCCTTAAAACCTTGGGCCCTACTAATGCCAATGCATTGCTAAAGCTTGTTTCTTGTCTCTTCAACGTTTAAAGTGTCTTAGAGTTCCTGCTGTGGAGATATATCACTTAAGTGTACAAAGGTATATGCATATATGTTTCATTTGTATTAATTCTGGTTGAGGAAAAATGTATAATCTGAAATGTGCCATCTGCAACATTCAGGTAATCTAATTCTGCTGTATTCTTAAAACTGGATACGTCTTCTCTCTGTCTCCATTTTTTAAACTAACCTGTTTTCTGTGCTGTCTTCATGTGCATAAAAGACCTCTGTCTTGACATCCTTTAAAGACAGGTGATCAGAATCATGTAACTCGTCCTCACATGGCCTGGGGACAAGTTAGGGCACACCATTAGTTTATATGCATTTGTTAAGATCTCTGGTAGAGGAGGTAGTTACACTGGCTTTGAGTTTGGACGTTGCTCTTTTCTGAATATTCTCAAGTTTTTACAAATGCTGATTATATGAAAAGTTGTAGCCTAATTTATCCGGTGTTTATTGCTTATAGCTGAGCCACATTGCATTTTCTTTTATTCTGTGTTACCCCCTATCATCTGAAAAGCTCTAGCCTACCCTTTGCTTTTCCTGGTGTTGTACATCTTTGCCTCAAATAAGATTCTGGGTTTTATATTTAGAAATACCCTCCTAATTTCTACTTTTTAATTTTTTTTTGTTTGCCTGGCATAAGAGCATGAAGCTTTTATCCAGGTATAGTTGTATATATTTTTGTTTTAGAAAGGCCTCTAGTTTTTTTCTACCTCTTCAGGATATTTTTATATATTTGAGCAGCAAACATCTATACATAAACTAGAAGCATAGGAGAGATACAAGTGAGGTTTGTGAGTGCAGTTTGAAAGGTAGAGAGTAGGTAGCAAGGGGCAAACAGAACCTTTAGTGCAGTTCTGTGTGAGTCAGGCATTCGGTGCAAGACTACGTGTGGTAGGCATATGCCCGAGAGGTTTGCATGCTTTTCTGGAGAGGGACCCTCAGACAGGTGTTGGTGTGTTGCTGTAAATATGCTGTGCAATTGTGTGAGTGTGAAAACGCTTGCAGGAGCTGTGAGAGGACACAGACCCTAGCAGCAGTCGGTACCTATGCAGAGCTTTGAAAATGTGTCCTTCGTGAAATTAGTTGTATGTGCCAGTTTTGATGTTTGTGAAGACTTTTGAAGGTTTGTAGCTATGTTTTTTGTGCCTGGGAATGCATGCAGTTATCCTGAATGCCTGATTCTGATCTCATGTGCCACGACTTGTTCCAGTATGGTTTCATAAACTGCACTGAAGTGACATCTGAATTACACTGCTTTGAAATGGGATTCGGGCGCTCTTCTGCACACGTTTGTAGCAATGGATATAGGTATGGGAAAACAGATTTCCGAGTGCAGCGCTGTGCAGGCGCTGAGACGCGGGTCTGCGTGTGCACGAAGTGTGCGTTTGGGGAGTCGTGTGTTTGCATGTGACAGCGCCTGGGACACGCATGTTCCAGGGGCACGCTGGTGCCTTGCGCTGAGCATGTGGGGTGCTGTGTGGGCGCACAGCCGCCCGCCGGCATGCCCGTGTAAATAGCCACGGGGCACCCTTTACCTCAAGTTTTTGCGTAACCCTAAACTCCACAGCCGCTGTCCACGACAGACACACCGGTCGGTGAGAGGGACGGGGCGCGTGCGCTGCCGCTGCCACCGCTCCCGCAGCGGGACCGAGCCGGAGCTGCTATCCCGTGTCACCCGTGTCACCCGCACCGCCCCCGCCGCCGTGCCAGGGACAGCCCGGCTGCCTGCCCGCACTGCGCCCCGCGGCGCCCCGACTCCTCCGGCCCCGGACCGGGACTCCCCTCCCCGGGCCGGGGCTG